>JAVKPL010006625.1:0-26470 GCA_032173675.1 Gastrolobium villosum | reverse complement strand
ACTTGTTCGACCAGAAGGAGCTGAATATGCGGCAACGTCGGTGGATGGAATTTCTGAAGGACTACGATTTGAGCTTAAGTACCACCCAGGAAAGGCAAACGTGGTAAGAGCAGGAAGACCTACACACTGCAACTCTAATGATGGAAGAATTGAAGCTGTTTGAGGCCTTCGAGACCTGAACTTATCGGTAGACGAGAGAGAGGACAGCATAAGATTGGGAAATATTAAGGTGGAGAATGAACTGATCGGTAGAATTAAGGAGGCTCAGAAAGATGAAGAGTTAGTCCGTGATTTGGTTGGTAACCAAGATGTTGTAAAGGATGAGTTTGATGTTTGGAGATTCCAAGGACGGCTGGTTGTGCCGAATGAAAAGTTGAAGCAAGAAGTTTTACAGGAGGCTCACAAGGGCAAGTACGCAGTTCATCCTGGATCCACGAAGATGTACCATGACTTGAAGACCTCGTTTTGGTGGCCGGGTATGAAGCGTGATATTGCGGAGTATGTATCTCGATGCTTAACTTGTCAGAAGGTGAAGTATGAACATCAGAGACCGTCAGGACTCCTTCAACCTTTGGAGATTCCCGAATGGAAGTGGGATAGTATTTCGATGGATTTTGTAGTTGGACTTCCTCGGACGCGAGAAGGATATGATTCTATCTGGGTGATTGTCGATCGTTTAACGAAGTCAGCACATTTCTTGCGTGTTAGAACCACATATGACACAGAGAGGCTTGCCAGAATCTATCTGCAGGAGATTGTGAAGCTGCACGGAGTTCCTACGAGTATTGTCAGTGATCGTGATCCCAAGTTTACGTCCAAGTATTGGGAATCCTTTCAAAGAGCATTAGGGACCCAACTGAGGTTGAGTACTGCTTATCATCCGCAGACCGATGGACAGACGGAACGCACCATCCAAGCTTTAGAGGACATGTTGCGAGCATGTGTTTTGGAGTTAGGAGGCAGCTGGGATAGCTATCTTTCGTTGATCGAGTTCGCTTACAACAACAGTTACCACTCCAGCATTCAGATGGCACCATATGAAGCTCTGTATGGGAGAAAATGCAGATCCCCTTTATGTTGGACGGAAGTGGGTGAGCGAAGTATGTTAGGACCTGATCTAATTCAAGAAACATCCGAACAAGTAAAGAAGATTCGGGAGAATATGCAGAGGGCTCAGGCCAGACAGAAGAGTTATTACGACAAGCGTCATAAGCCTCTATCTTTCGAAGTCGGAGACCATGTATTTTTGAGAATCACTCCTACATCGGGACTCGGAAGGAGAATGGGAGTAAAGAAGTTAAGTCCACGGTACTTAGGACCGTATCTGATTATGGACCGGATTGGAGGGTCTGCATACCGGTTGGCCTTACCACCCAATCTGTCAGGAATTCACAATGTATTTCATGTGTCGCAGCTACGGAGGTACCTCTCTGATCCATCTCACGTGTTACATCCAGAAGAAGTGGAACTAAAGGAAGATCTGACGTATCAAGTGCAACCGTTCCAAATTCTTGAAAGATCCGTCAAACGACTCCGTTCTAAAGAGATTCCGTTGGTGAAAGTATTGTGGAACAACAGATCGGCAGCTGAAGCCACTTGGGAGCGCGAGGAAGACGTTCAGAAACGCTATCCAGAACTGTTTAGCTCATAAGTAAGTTTATTTTGCGGACAAAATTCCTTTTTGGTGGGGAGAGTGTAACATCCCGTATAATTAGTAAAATACCTAAGCACTATATGCTATATGTACATGTGTAGAATTCGGATGTATGGTTTATGTGTTATGTGTTATGGCTTGTGAATTGTTTGATTTTTATTCCTTGGATAAGACTAAGGTAATTAATTAAATTAAATCATAGGAGGGTGTATATGTAGACATGTGAATTTAATCTTATGAGTAAGGCATTAGTGTTTGGATGTGGGCTAGTGTGTGTGTGAGGACTAGTTAATTTTGGGACTTGTGTGATTGGATTTTTGGTGTGTGGCCTATGGCCCAAGGATGGCCTTTGAACCTACCTTTGTTTAGCCCAAAGTTGTAACCACTTATTCTCCTTAAAGCCTAGTCCAACAAGGCTGCCTTGTGCAGCAAGGAACACCACTTGGCTAGTTGTTTTTACTTCCCTTTGTGCGCACAAGTAAGGGTAATTAGGACCTTTATAACCTGCCATTTTGCCTTGATAAACCGCCACCTCACCTTGATTATGCATAATTTGATTTAAGCCTCATTGCATGGTAGACACATGTGCATTTTAGCATGATCTTAGGCTGCACATTTCTCCATTTTGGGCGCACATGGGAGGGGCTGGATGCAGATTTTTTTTTATGACACAAGACTGCATAACTTGTTGACTTGGATAACCACTTTCACTCTCCATCATGAGACTGTTTTGTGCAGATTTTTGGGCAAGCTTTTGCAGCCCATCATGAGTCAAAACCTGCCTTGTTTTCACATGCATCATAAGAGGATTTGTTGCTGCATTTTCATCATTTTGTGCAGCTCCAAAATCTGAATTTGGGCTGTCACAAAACTGCACTCTGGTCACACTTCTTTCCCCCTCATCATTGCGCACCAAGGACTGCACAAGTGCAGATTTTTGGACTGCCACATAGTGTTTTACTTGTTGACTTAGCCAAGCTCTTGCATGTGCACTTGACACTTCCTTTCCACTCCATTTTTGCGCACAAATTGGTCAATGATGCAGAAGTTTTTCTGACTTAGGACAGCCCCAAAATTGAGTATTTAGACTGCCACAAATCAGAGTTAATGATGCATCCTTTCCCACTCAACCTTGTGTGCGCATGGCTTGGTCTTTGGTGTGAAAATTCTGACTTGTATCACCAACTCAGATCTGAACATATCACTCCTCCATCCTTGCATGTAAGTAGAGTAATTTAGAAGCCAACACCTTGCTTGTACAGCCCTTGTATGCAGCCCCACTCCCCCAAGTAATCAGATTTTTCCATAATGATAAATCATAGCAACTCCTCTCCTCTCCCCCTTTAAATTTGCGCACAAGAGGGGCTGCCCCCATTCACTTGTGCAGCAAATTCTCCTCCTCCTCCTCACTCCCTCTAGCCACACCAACAAGCCACCTTGGAGCAAGAAGACTTTGTCAAGCCAACTCCCCCTCTCCTTCACCTCAACCATACACCAAGCTAGTGCTAGTCTTGTTCCTCACCTTGCTTGCGCATAGGACCTCCTAGGAAGAGAGGACTTGTTGTGAAGTAGAGCTAGAAGGGTGTAGTGAAGTGTGTGCTACAAGAGGTAGGCCTTGAACCTTGAATTCCTTCTTAGTGTAGCCATGTATGAATGCTTGAATGTCTTCTTGTATTTGTGTTACTTTGGATCCTTGGTTGAGCATGATAAAAGTATAAGAATGGAGTCACTTCATGATGAATTGTATGCATAAAAATCTTATGGTTATGTTTGAGCTTAGGCCACTAATTCTTGTATGATTAGGCCACTGTTTTAAAGAGAAATGTGCCACTGTTTCCTTATGTAAATGCCACTGTTTTGAAGATGTATGCTCACTGTTTTGCTGCTGTATGTTCACTGTTTTGCTGCTGTAAATGCTCACTGTTTTGGCTGCTGTAAGCCACTGCTGTATGCTCTCTGTTCTGCTGTAAATAGCCACTGTAAATGATTAGTTTTAATTGATTTAGGTGCGCTTAAGAAGTGAGAATATTTCGCTGCCGTTGGTAATATTTAAGGGAAGCTAAGGTAAGTGTCAGGCGATGATGCCTAATGTAACTATTGACTACTGGTATAGAATTGTAACATGATGCTCCATATGCCGTAAAAATATTATGTTCCATTATAATGAAAGGAAACTGCCAAATATGTGCCGTGATGGCTATATGACTATGAGATAAAGACGTTATGTGGCAGCATAACGCATATGAAAGGTATATAAGCATGCATCTTACATTATACCACATTTTTACGCTTTGTGTGTGAAAGCATAGCATGTCATGCATGTATCAAAATCATATAGGCCTTGTTTTTAGAATAGTTATGTACAGGACCATGTGTTTGAGCAAGCATCATATAGGCATCCCCAAGGTACCGGGGTATGGGACACTTGGCATCAGTCCGCATAGGCCCACAGATGGAATCCACATGGAGCTCAGGTGCCAAGGGATAATTGATTCCACTGTGAAGTGCGCGCACGACGGTGCTAAAAGCGCAAAGGAAAGGCGTTATATACGCAATATATGAATATGATAAAAAGGAAACGGAACAAGTATATGTTGAAGTGACTGTTTATGATTTTGTGCCTAGTTAATACTGTTATATTACTGGTTTTATTGCCACACTACTGGGATTATTCTCACCCCTTCGGGGCTGCTATTTTAAGCATGGAAACAGTGGCATTTCATGACTAAAACAGTGGCATTTTAAGCATGGAAACAGTGGCATTACATGGCTAAAACAGTGGCATTTTAAGCATGGAAACAGTGGCATTTCATGACTAAAACAGTGGCATTTTAAGCATGGAAACAGTGGCATTTCATGACTAAAACAGTGGCATTTTAAGCATGGAAACAGTGGCATTACATGGCTAAAACAGTGGCATGGAATGACTTAAACAGTGGTACATTATGCATAAAACAGTGGCATATGATGACTTAAAACAGTGGCCTTTTATGCATAAAAACAGTGGCATTTGTGTACATGAAACAGTGACATATATTGGTGATATTGATGAACCGAAACAGTGGCTTAAAATGTGCAGAAACAGTGGCTTTTAAGTGCAGAAACAGTGGCATAAAATGAGCAGAAACAGTGGGACGGACATAAGGTGATTTTTATCATGCATTTTACATTATACCATTAGTGTAACACCCACTCTTGTATGCATCCAAGAGGGTCGTTTGCTAAATCGTATTAGAGTTGCAGCGGTATGAAACTCATAAATTTTAAAACTTTATCAAACATCATTTAATTTGGAAACTTGAAAAGTCCAGGTTTGATTCTTATAAAAACAATTTGAGAAAAATGAAATCGTTTATCAAACATAGAAAAGGTCAATGATAAAAACCTTTTGCTGAATTTTCTATACTTTTCAGAAAACCTTGCTCTCTTATAAAATTTGTATAAAATCGAATTCAGATGCGATAAAAAATATTCCAAGCTTCTGAAAAACTAGACATCCGGGGCATCGCGTACATATAAATTATGCGCGAATCGGAGGTGAATAGCCCCACGGAACAGGACACGTAAGATGCTGGTGAATCCTGTCCGTTTTCGGGAAACATGCTGTAAGGCGAAGCTTACTGGAGTTTGTGTGGGTTTCGTATAAAAATGAGACCTGCACAGTTTGAAAGTACATTCTTGGGGCTTCGCGTGCATATAAAATAATAGTAAATCGGAGTTCATTTGCCCCTTGAACATAACCCGTAAAGTAGTTGTAAAACTGGTAAAAATTCAGCACTTAGTTAAAAATTCTCTTTGCAAAACGTTTTTCTGATTTTCCCAAAACAGCCGCTGTTCATAAAGGTTCAGGGTAAAATAGAGATGATAAAGTCTACAGTCATCCAAAAATATAAAGCATTACAGTCATCCAACATTCAAACAGTAACAGCAAAAATCCAAGCACCAGCAAGCAACAGCAAACTTCACTTCTTTAACAGCTTTTACGTCCTCCTGCCATTTTGGAAAATAGCAGCCCCAAAGGGGTGAGAAAAATCCCAGTAGTGTGGCAACAAAACCAGTAATATAACAGTATTAACTAGGCACAAAATCATAAACAGTCACTTCAACATATCCTTGTTCCTTTTTCTTTTTCTTTTTCATCATATTCATATATATATAGCGTATATAACGCTGTTCCTTTTCGTCATATTCATATATTGCGTATATAACGCCTTTCCTTTGCGCTTTTAGCACCGTCGTGCGCGCACTTCACAGTGGAATCAAATATACCCTTGGCACCTGAGCTCCATGTGGATTCCAACTGTGGGCCTATGCGGACTGATGCCAAGTGTCCCATACCCCGGTACCTTGGGGATGCCTATATGATGCTTGCTCAAACACATGGTCCTGTACATAACTATTCTAAAACAAGGCCTATATGATCATGATATATGCATGTCATGCTATGCTTTCACACACAAAGCGTAAAAATGCGGTATGATGTAAGGTGCATGCTTATATACCTTTCATATAGCCATCACGGCACACTGTTGGCAGTTTCCTTTCATCATAATGGAACATAATATTTTTACGGAATATGGAGCATCATGTCATAATTTTATACCAGTAGTCAATAGTCACATTAGGTAATATCGCCTGACACTTACCTCAAGTCTTTAACATTCTTTTTAACCAAGCATTCCAAACATCATCAAACAGTCCGATCTTAAGGGACCTTGGGCACCTAAACAAACATATGCACCAAATCAGAATTTATTACATATATTTCCTATGCCTTACTAAGCTTTTCCCTCCTCCTAGATTCTGGGCTTATAAACGGTTTCTTATCCAATAATTATGTGTCACTTCTTTATTATTTTTATACTGTTATTTACAATGGCACGGACATAAGGTATGCTAGTTATAAATCTATTCAAGGTGTGACCAAGGCTATTTACAGAACCAAAAGGAATGAGAACAAGGTACAATCTCCATTCAATTGCATAGAGAGACCGTACACAGGTAAGTAAAAGGGGTTCGTACTTCCAAATTTATTTTCATCCTACACTTCTAACTGATTTATTATACTTTAATATCAATAGTTCTCTGCCTTATATTTTACTCTAACAATTACATAACATGTGACTTAATCCCACTGTCACATGGGCGTACAGCTTCTATTTTAAAACCGTCATTTTAAAAGTCCCATGCATACAGGTTCCACCTGTACAGCCGATCATCTAGGAGCTTAACTTGGTTAGTTATACACATGTTCTCCACGGTTTAGGAGGGTGATAAAGAAATCTATCATGCTGTCTACATAGTTCCTAGCGCATACAGGGGTTAGTTCACCAACTAGGTGCACACAAGTTTTATTTACAAACACTACCAATACCACTTAGACATGATTCACATACTCTTCAGCCTGCTTTATATATATATACATGTATTTTCTTTTAAGCATATGCAAAGCCTTTCAACTTTTTAACACAAGCAAGTCCCACCAAATATTCCTAATCCGAGGGCAATCCAATAAGATTAAAGGAAACTATTTCCAAGCTCTCAATTCGATTCTCCAAGTGCTACAAGCATCAAGTCCCTGAGGTTTTCCAACGGCAGAAAGCAAAAGAGAGGGAGGACAAACGTCTTCTCCTAGTGTAAATTAAAAGGCCGAATCAGAGGGAAGAAGAGAGAGTTAGTTTCAGATTCCTACCTTTCGTGTGTTCCCAAGCTGCTCCCCAAGTCAGTCCAAGCTCGCCAACCAGAAGAGAGGTAGTATTTTTAACCTTGCCACAATAAACCAATAAGAACAGAGAGCACAAAAAGACAGCCCTCTCATGCCCTCATGAACCGAAATCAGGGAGCAAGTAAGATGTGAACTACTCACCTGCTCTAGCATGCAATGGAAGGTAAATCAGAATTTTTTAAGGATGAAGGTCTTCCTTGTCCGAAGTCATGCTTGAGGCTGCATGCAGGAGAGTTCCATTAGGAGCCAAAAGAAGTAATCTGCATGCTATTGAATCTCCTTAACAAGTCAAGGAGGAAAAGATGAACGAGGGAGTAGGAAGTTTCTACACCACTATGACTGGAAAGACACTACTGAACAAGAAAATAGGAGGGATGGACTCATGTTGCGCTCTCCTAGGCCGCTGCCACTCCTCCAAATCATGCAGAGAAGGGAGTAGAAGATGTGTGTGTGTGGTATTCATGTTTCCTTTCCAAAAACATGCGGCTTAAGGAAGGGAATGAGGGGAGGAACAATGGTCTTAAGTTCAGCTGACAGAGATAGAGTGGTGGAGAGACTCATGCATGTACCCACAAGTTTCAAAATCGGTTCACAGCAAACAGCCACCAAGAGTTCCATTAAAAATTCTCAAGCTCCTAGCAGGTCTTCAAGGCTACGAATTCTGGTGAGAGTTGGCAAGGATGTACGAACACTATACTTTCTTGGTTTGAGTTTGACCGAGCACAAGAGAGGCAAAAAGGTTGGTGCAAGGCTTGGGTCACGTCTGCATGCAGTGGAGGAAGGCATCAAACTGAGCCACATCAAGTGCAGCACGGGGAGAGGCTTAATAAGAGTTGGCTTAGGAGAAATAATAAGAAGGAGACGAATACATCAGCTCCTAGTTGGTGGATGTTCGGCCAAATGAAGAAGAAGAGAATAATGGAGACTTAGGTGCTGATTCTTCTTTGGGCTCTTGACTTTGGTGGGGTACTGGAGGGAATGAAAATGGCATGAAATCTGTGTGACAAGAAGGAGAGGTGAGCTGAGCTTTCCCTGGGCTGTTGTCATTCAACCGAACCTTGCAGGGAATAAAATGACAGAACATAATCCTTCTATTTTACTCATACTGGCCGAAACAAGAATGATGAAGGAGATAGTTTGAAGTCTGAGTCTTAACTTCTTCAAGGGACCACAAAGTTCAATAATCAGCAAGAGAATAATCACAAAGGGATACACAACATCCCCATCATCCCATGCTCCAAAGGGTCCGATTCAGCTGCAGGCAAAGGCTCATCTCTTTGAAGTTGGGCTTCGGCTGAACAAGAGAGGAGAATGGATGATGAGTTCAAGTGGCAGTCCCATGCTTGCTGCACACCGCCGAACCAAAGAGGGAAGAGAAGAAGACTTGAATGGAGGTTCATCTCCTAAGAGCTCTCGGTCTGAAGAAAGGGTGGAGGAAGATATGTTAAACATGGTTTATCCTATTCCCAAGGGAGTACGGTTGGAGGGATAGAATGAGAAGAAGATGTGAGTCTAGTCTCCCTTGGCATTCGGTCTGCGGTTGCAGTTTGATAAACCGCCACCTCACCTTGATTATGCATAATTTGATTTAAGCCTCATTGCATGGTAGACACATGTGCATTTTAGCATGATCTTAGGCTGCACATTTCTCCATTTTGGGCGCACATGGGAGGGGCTGGATGCAGATTTTTTTTATGACACAAGACTGCATAACTTGTTGACTTGGATAACCACTCTCACTCTCCATCATGAGACTGTTTTGTGCAGATTTTTGGGCAAGCTTTTGCAGCCCATCATGAGTCAAAACCTGCCTTGTTTTCACATGCATCATAAGAGGATTTGTTGCTGCATTTTCATCATTTTGTGCAGCTCCAAAATCTGAATTTGGGCTGTCACAAAACTGCACTCTGGTCACACTTCTTTCCCCCTCATCATTGCGCACCAAGGACTGCACAAGTGCAGATTTTTGGACTGCCACATAGTGTTTTACTTGTTGACTTAGCCAAGCTCTTGCATGTGCACTTGACACTTCCTTTCCACTCCATTTTTGCGCACAAATTGGTCAATGATGCAGAAGTTTTTCTGACTTAGGACAGCCCCAAAATTGAGTATTTAGACTGCCACAAATCAGAGTTAATGATGCATCCTTTCCCACTCAACCTTGTGTGCGCATGGCTTGGTCTTTGGTGTGAAAATTCTGACTTGTATCACCAACTCAGATCTGAACATATCACTCCTCCATCCTTGCATGTAAGTAGAGTAATTTAGAAGCCAACACCTTGCTTGTACAGCCCTTGTATGCAGCCCCACTCCCCCAAGTAATCAGATTTTTCCATAATGATAAATCATAGCAACTCCTCTCCTCTCCCCCTTTAAATTTGCGCACAAGAGGGGCTGCCCCCATTCACTTGTGCAGCAAATTCTCCTCCTCCTCCTCACTCCCTCTAGCCACACCAACAAGCCACCTTGGAGCAAGAAGACTTTGTCAAGCCAACTCCCCCTCTCCTTCACCTCAACCATACACCAAGCTAGTGCTAGTCTTGTTTCTCACCTTGCTTGCGCATAGGACCTCCTAGGAAGAGAGGACTTGTTGTGAAGTAGAGCTAGAAGGGTGTAGTGAAGTGTGTGCTACAAGAGGTAGGCCTTGAACCTTGAATTCCTTCTTAGTGTAGCCATGTATGAATGCTTGAATGTCTTCTTGTATTTGTGTTACTTTGGATCCTTGGTTGAGCATGATAAAAGTATAAGAATGGAGTCACTTCATGATGAATTGTATGCATAAAAATCTTATGGTTATGTTTGAGCTTAGGCCACTAATTCTTGTATGATTAGGCCACTGTTTTAAAGAGAAATGTGCCACTGTTTCCTTATGTAAATGCCACTGTTTTGAAGATGTATGCCACTGTTTCGGTTCATCAATATCACCAATATATGTCACTGTTTCATGTACACAAATGCCACTGTTTTATGTACACAAATGCCACTGTTTTATGTACATAAATGCCACTGTTTCTGCTCATTTTATGCCACTGTTTCTGCACTTAAAAGCCACTGTTTCTGCACATTTTAAGCCACTGTTTCTGCACATTTTATGCCACTGTTTCTGCACTTAAAAGCCACTGTTTCTGCACATTACATGCCACTGTTTCTGCACATGTATGTCACTGTTTCTGCTCATTTTATGCCACTGTTTCATACATAAAAATAACGCCAACAAGCCACCTTGGAGCAAGAAGACTTTGTCAAGCCAACTCCCCCTCTCCTTCACCTCAACCATACACCAAGCTAGTGCTAGTCTTGTTCCTCACCTTGCTTGCGCATAGGACCTCCTACTTGTTGTGAAGTAGAGCTATGTAGTGAAGTGTGTGCTACAAGAGGTAGGCCTTGAACCTTGAATTCCTTCTTAGTGTAGCCATGTATGAATGCTTGAATGTCTTCTTGTATTTGTGTTACTTTGGATCCTTGGTTGAGCATGATAAAAGTATAAGAATGGAGTCACTTCATGATGAATTGTATGCATAAAAATCTTATGGTTATGTTTGAGCTTAGGCCACTAATTCTTGTATGATTAGGCCACTATTTTAGCCATGTAATGCCACTGTTTCCATGCTTAAAATGCCACTGTTTTAGTCATGAAATGCCACTGTTTCCATGCTTAAAATGCCACTGTTTTAGTCATGAAATGCCACTGTTTCCATGCTTAAAATGCCACTGTTTTTATGCATAAAAGGCCACTGTTTTAAGTCATCATATGCCACTGTTTTATGCATAATGTACCACTGTTTAAGTCATTCCATGCCACTGTTTTATACATAAAAATGCCACTGTTTTACTCCTCAAAGGCCACTGTTTGTATGTATAAAATGCCACTGTTTTGGAAGTTCAAAGTGCCACTGTTTCTGTTTTAAAAATGCCACTGTTTCTGTTTTAAAAACGCCACTGTTTCTATTTTGAAAACGTTTAAAACGTCACTGTTTTGGCTGCTGTAAACACTGCTGTATGCTCACTGTTTTGCTGCTGTATGTTCACTGTTTTGCTGCTGTAAATGCTCACTGTTTTGGCTGCTGTAAGCCACTGCTGTATGCTCTCTGTTCTGCTGTAAATAGCCACTGTAAATGATTAGTTTTAATTGATTTAGGTGCGCTTAAGAAGTGAGAATATTTCGCTGCCGTTGGTAATATTTAAGGGAAGCTAAGGTAAGTGTCAGGCGATGATGCCTAATGTAACTATTGACTACTGGTATAGAATTGTAACATGATGCTCCATATGCCGTAAAAATATTATGTTCCATTATAATGAAAGGAAACTGCCAAATATGTGCCGTGATGGCTATATGACTATGAGATAAAGACGTTATGTGGCAGCATAACGCATATGAAAGGTATATAAGCATGCATCTTACATTATACCACATTTTTACGCTTTGTGTGTGAAAGCATAGCATGTCATGCATGTATCAAAATCATATAGGCCTTGTTTTTAGAATAGTTATGTACAGGACCATGTGTTTGAGCAAGCATCATATAGGCATCCCCAAGGTACCGGGGTATGGGACACTTGGCATCAGTCCGCATAGGCCCACAGATGGAATCCACATGGAGCTCAGGTGCCAAGGGATAATTGATTCCACTGTGAAGTGCGCGCACGACGGTGCTAAAAGCGCAAAGGAAAGGCGTTATATACGCAATATATGAATATGATAAAAAGGAAACGGAACAAGTATATGTTGAAGTGACTGTTTATGATTTTGTGCCTAGTTAATACTGTTATATTACTGGTTTTATTGCCACACTACTGGGATTATTCTCACCCCTTCGGGGCTGCTATTTTTCCAAAATGGCAGGAGGACGCAAGAGCATTTGAAGGAGTATTATTTTGCTGTTGATTGCTGATGCTTGGATTATCAGTGTTGCTGTTTGTTTAAATGGATAACTGTAATGATTAATGTTTTGGAACTATTTTGGATGACTGTAGTCTTTATCATGATTATGTTAATCTTGAACTTTTGTGAACAATGACTACTTCAGAAAACCTTTATGAAAAGAATTTATGTGTTGAAAATTTTTATACTGATCTGTATGCTGCTTTGTTAGCTCATGTGACGTAACGACTCTAATTCCGCTTAGCAAACGACTCTCTTGGATGCATACAAGGGAGGGCGTTACACTAATTGAAAAAGGAAAGCACTCTTGAAGACGTGAGTGTATGGATGTCTGCTGTTGATTGGACTTTTGCTGTTGCTGTTTAATTGCTGGATAACTGTATGATCTTGTATATGTTGAGAACTTTGATGATTGATGAAGTTATTACTTGAACTCTGTTAAGTCTTTTAAGAACAGTGGCTGTTTTGGAAACATTGCGAAAAGAATTTTTGAACGATTTACTAGGTGCTGAATTTTAACAGTTTTACCGGTACTTTACGGGTCACGTTTCAAGGGGCAAACGAACTCCGATTTACTATTATTTTATATGCACGCGAAGCCCCGGGAATGTACTTTCAAACTGTGCAGGTTTCATCTTTATACGAAATTTGTACAAATTTTTATAAGCTTCGCCTTACAACCTGTTTCCAGAAAACGGACAGGATTCACCAGCGTTTTACGTGTCCTGTTCCGCGGGGCTATTCACCTCCGAATCGCGCATAATTTATATGTACGCGATGCCCCGGATGTCTAGTTTTTCAGAAGCTTGGAATATTTTTTATCGCATCTAAATTTGATTTTATACAGATTTTATAAGACAGCAAGGTTTTTTTTTGAAAAGCGTAGAAAATTCAGCAAAGGGTTTTATCAATGAAATTTTCTATGATCGACAAACAATCTCATCTTTCGCAAACTATTTTTATGAGAATCAAAACTGGACTTTTTCAAGTCTCCAATTTAAATGTGATTCGATAAAGTTTTTAATTAAATTGAGTTCTTTACCGCTGCAACTCTAATGCAAATTAGCAAACAACCCTCTTGGATGCATACAAGAGTGGGTTCCGTCCAACATAACGGGGATCTGCACTTTCTCCCATACAAAGCTTCATATGGTGCCATCTGAATGCTGGAGTGGTAACTGTTGTTGTAAGCGAACTCGATCAACGAAAGATAGCTATCCCAGCTGCCTCCTAACTCCAAAACACATGCTCGCAACATGTCCTCTAAAGCTTGGATGGTGCGTTCCGTCTGTCCATCGGTCTGCGGATGATAAGCAGTACTCAACCTCAGTTGGGTCCCTAATGCTCTTTGAAAGGATTCCCAAAACTTGGACGTAAACTTGGGATCACGATCACTGACAATACTCGTAGGAACTCCGTGCAGCTTCACAATCTCCTGCAGATAGATTCTGGCAAGCCTCTCTGTGTCATATGTGGTTCTAACACGCAAGAAATGTGCTGACTTCGTTAAACGATCGACAATCACCCAGATAGAATCATATCCTTCTCGCGTCCGAGGAAGTCCAACTACAAAATCCATCGAAATACTATCCCACTTCCATTCGGGAATCTCCAAAGGTTGAAGGAGTCCTGACGGTCTCTGATGTTCATACTTCACCTTCTGACAAGTTAAGCATCGAGATACATACTCCGCAATATCACGCTTCATACCCGGCCACCAAAACGAGGTCTTCAAGTCATGGTACATCTTCGTGGATCCAGGATGAACTGCGTACTTGCCCTTGTGAGCCTCCTGTAAAACTTCTTGCTTCAACTTTTCATTCGGCACAACCAGCCGTCCTTGGAATCTCCAAACATCAAACTCATCCTTTACAACATCTTGGTTACCAACCAAATCACGGACTAACTCTTCATCTTTCTGAGCCTCCTTAATTCTACCGATCAGTTCATTCTCCACCTTAATATTTCCCAATCTTATGCTGCTTCCTCTCTCGTCTACCGATAAGTTCAGGTCTCGAAAGGCCTCAAACAGCTTCAATTCTTCCATCATTAGAGTTGCAGTGTGTAGGGTCTTCCTGCTCAGGGCGTCAGCTACCACGTTTGCCTTTCCTGGGTGGTACTTAAGCTCAAAATCGTAGTCCTTCAGAAATTCCATCCACCGACGTTGCCGCATATTCAGCTCCTTCTGGTCGAACAAGTACTTCAAACTCTTATGGTCGCTGAACACGTCAAACTGCGAACCATACAAGTGGTGCCTCCAGATTTTCAGTGCGAACACTATAGCTGCTAACTCCAAATCGTGCGTAGGATAATTTTCTTCGTGAGGCTTCAGTTGTCGAGACGCATAAGCTACCGCCATACGATCCTGCATCAACACGCATCCAAGTCCTTTCAGCGACGCATCGCAGTATACTTCGAACTTTCGAGTAGGATCCGGAATCGTGAGTACGGGAGCACTCGTCAATCTGCTCTTTAGCTCCAAGAAACATTCTTCACAGGCTTCAGTCCACTCAAAAGGCTTATCCTTCCGAGTGAGACGAGTAAGGGGTTGTACTATCTGAGAGAAATTCTGGATGAACCTTCGATAATATCCGGCCAGACCTAAGAAACTTCGTACTTCGGTGACAGTCTTGGGTCGTTCCCAATTCATGACAGCTTCAACTTTGCTGGGATCCACCGCGATACCTTCTGATGAAATGACATGGCCCAGAAACTGGACCTCTTTAAGCCAAAACTCGCACTTCGACCATTTTGCGTACAACTGCTTCTCCTTCAAGACTTGCAAGACAATCCGCAGATGTTCAGCGTGCAGCTCTTCATTAGCCGAGTAAATCAGGATGTCGTCGATAAACACAATTACGAACTGATCAAGAAACGGGCGGAAGATGCGGTTCATGTAGTCCATGAATACCGCTGGAGCATTCGTAAGTCCGAATGGGATCACCTGATATTCATAGTGCCCATAACGAGTCCTAAAAGCGGTTTTCGGAATATCCTCCGGTTTGACCCGGATCTGATGGTATCCCGATCGTAAGTCGATCTTGGAAAAGACTCTGGCTCCTCTCAGCTGGTCCATCAAATCGTCGATCCTCGGTAGCGGGTACTTATTCTTCACCGTGACTTTGTTCAGCTGGCGGTAATCTACACACAGACGTAAGCTTCCATCCTTCTTCTTAATCAAGATAGCTGGAGCACCCCATGGAGAAGTACTCGGTCTGATGAATTCCTTAGCCAAAAGTTCTTCTATCTGTTTCTTCAACTCGCGCAGTTCCAAAGGTGCCATGCGATACGGGGCAATAGAGATTGGTCCGACTCCAGGAACAAGTTCGATCGAAAACTCTATTTCCCTATGAGGAGGCAATCGAGTTCAAACTAATTTTGAGATCCCACACCAAGCAAATGAAGATGTACCATGACTGTTACTCAGACTTCAAACTATCTCCTTCATCATTTTTGTCTCGGCCAGTGTGAGTAAATTAGAAGGATTATGTTCTGTCATTTTATTCCCTGCAAGGTTCGATTGCATGACAACAGCCAGGGAAAGCTCAACGTGAGTCCATTCTTCATCCATTCCTTTGTGCGGCCCTGCACCTAGAAACAAAGAGGTGCATGCATTCCTCTATTTCCTGGTTCACCTGTCCTCTCGTCGGCTTGATGAGGTGATTCACTGTATGCAGATTATTTCCCTCGGTGCTCTATGGAACTCCCCTACATGCAGCTGCAAATCCGGTTCCTAACATGAAAGGCCAGCATTTTTAGTTCTATCTCACCTTCCTTCACCTTCTAGAGCAAGTGAGCAACTCACACATTGATTGCTCTCTAATTTCGGCAATTGAGAGGATGCGTGGGCTGTTACTTATGTGTCTTCTGTTTAATCTTTTGGACAGTAGGAATGAGAAGGTGCTACCTCTTTTGGGTTGGGCTCATGAACTAATTTGAGGAGCTGGTTAGGAACATGTTCAAGGTAGGAATCTGAAACCATGTCCTTCTCTTTTCTCCCTTACTGCACAACCATGAGACAGTTGACTGTTGATGCATGTGAACCTAAACGGATATTTTGCTGTGTTAGAAAAATAAGTATATAGCAAGGCATGTGCAAAAATACAAGAGGGCAGCATGTTACACGTTTTGTTGACCATGCCTAGGTGATGTAGTTAATTTATGTTTAAGAAAAAGAAATTGAACCTCTTAGGTGGTAGTTTTGAAGCTGAATGTGTATGCATATATATAAATGTAGGGAACTTGTAAATTGATATTGATTAGTGGAATAACATTCTGAGACAGAAAGTTAATAACATTAAAGCATAGTGCATTTAAGCACTAAAACCCGATTTTTGAGCTTGTAAAACAACTCTAGAGTAAAATTATTGGACTGTTTTGTAGGATTATATTATATGCCTAGTTTTCATGTGGTAAATTAAATTGGATAGCATGTTAATATACCAAGATAGCGCCCCCTTTAGTCATGAGAGCCATGTGTTGTAATGGAAAATTTTAAGTCCTTAGTTGATGGCTCAAAACCGTACCTACATGATTTAGAAACATTAAATTCTTATTGTTTGCTAACATTGGCAGAATTAATGGCAAGTCAGAAGTTATGTAGGCAGAGAATTATGAACCCCATTTTGAATCAAATCTTAAAGCTGTATAAATCACTTGCTAGAGACTTGTTCACTCACACATAAGCCTTGTAGAAAACGTTATGTAAATAAATTAAATTGTACACCTAGTTGCTGGCATAAACCGAACCTTCATGCATAGGCCTTGGAATTTGGTTGTCACTAGATAGCAATTGATAATATATTTTGTTAATCAATAAATTTAGAAGCACCTAGTAATGAATAAAACCGAATTTGTGTATATTAGGAATTGTGGATTTTGTTTTTGGTATAATGAAATGGGGAGCACTTGCTAAGGGTTAAGAAAAAAATCGTACCTGTGTAGGGAAGGTTTTGATTATGCTCCTCGCTGTCTATTGGTGAATCAAACCCCATGTTAGAAAATTAAATTAGCGTAAAGATCATGAAATCCGGTTGAATCAAGCTTTGCATGTGTTTGAACTTTTTGGACAGCTCTTGTATTACTCTTCTAAATTATGTAGAAATGTTATGTGATTGGAAGACCAAAGACATCTAACTGATGGTAAAGACAACCGAATTAAATGCTTAGGGATTTATATTTATGTCAATTGTTAATCTTTGGCAAAACTAATGTTAAAACAGAAAATTAAATAACATGGATGCATGGTAAATGGGTTAGAAGCCTTGAATAGAAAGCATGGAAAGTGCATGTATTTTATTGGAGCAGTAGATGCAAATTCTGATTTTTGGTACATAATGTTTAGGTGTGCTAACCTCTAATTGTGTGGGCTGATTGGTGATGTTTTGATAAAGGAATGTTAAAGACTCGAGGTAAGTGTCAGGCGATGATGCCTAATGTAACTATTGACTACTGGTATAGAATTGTAACATGATGCTCCATATGCCGTAAAAATAAAAGGAAACTGCCAAAAATGTGCCGTGATGGCTATATGACTATGAGGTAAAGACGTTATGTGGCAGCATAACGCATATGAAAGGTATATAAGCATGCATCTTACATCATACCGCATTTTTATGCTTTGTGTGTGAAAGCATAGCATGACATGCATGTATCATGATCATATAGGCCTTGTTTTAGAATAGTTATGTACAGGACCATGTGTTTGAGCAAGCATCATATAGGCATCCCCAAGGTACCGGGGTATGGGACACTTGGCATCAGTCCGCATAGGCCCACAGTTGGAATCCACATGGAGCTCAGGTGCCAAGGGTATATTTGATTCCACTGTGAAGTGCGCGCACGACGGTGCTAAAAGCGCAAAGGAAAGGCGTTATATACGCAATATATGAATATGATGAAAAGGAAAGGCGTTATATGCGCTATATATATGAACATGATGAAAAAGAAAAGGGAAAAGGAACAAGGATATGTTGAAGTGACTGTTTATGATTTTGTGCCTAGTTAATACTGTTATATTACTGGTTTTGTTGCCACACTACTGGGATTATTCTCACCCCTTTGGGGCTGCTATTTTCATAAAATGGCAGGAAAAGGGAAAGCACACTTGAAGACGTGAGTATATGGATGTCTGCTGTTGATTAATCATGATTGGACTTCTGCTATTGCTGTGTATTTGCTGGATGATTGTATGATCTTGTATATGTTGAGAACTTGGAAGATTGATGAAGTTATTACTTGAATTCTGTAAATCTTTTATGAACCGTGACTATTTTGGAAACGTTTTGCGAAAAGAATTTTTGAACGTTTTATTAAGTGCTGAATTTTAACAGTTTTACCGGTACTTTACGGGACAGGTTTCAAGGGGCAAACGAACTCCGATTTACTATTATTTTATATGCACGCGAAGCCCCGGGAATGTACTTTCAAACTGTGCAGGTTTCATCTTCATACGAAATTTGTACAAATTTTTATAGGCTTCGCCTTACAGCCTGTTTCCAGAAAACGGACAGGATTCACAAGCGTTTTACGTGTCCTGTTCCGTGGGGCTATTCACCTCCGAATCGCGCATAATTTGTATGTGCGCGATGCCCCGGATGTCTAGTTTTCAGAAGCTTGGAATGGTTTTTATCGCATCTAAATTCGATTCTATACAGATTTTATAAGACAGCAAGGTTTTCTGAAAAGCGTAGAAAATCCAGCAAAGGGTTTTATCAATGAAATTTTCTATGTTCGATAAACAATCTCATCTTTCTCAAATTATTCTTATGAGGATCAAACCTGGATTTTTTTCAAGTCTCCAACTTACATGTTTTTCGATAAAGTTTTTAATTAATTGAGTTCTTTACCGCTGCAACTCTAATACGATTTAGCGAACAACCCTCTTGGATGCATACAAGAGTGGGTGTTACACTAATTGGTATCAGAGCAGTTTCGATTCAAGGTGTTTTGTGTAATTGTTGCATTGGTTGTTGTTTGTATATGTTTGTTTAATCATTGCTGTTGAAATTAGCTGTTGAACCGTTTGTTGGTTGCTGATTGTGAGGACTAAATTACTGGATTGTCTGAATCATGATTGGCACGTGCTGAATTATTCTGTTAAATTGTGAGAGTTGATATAGTTGAAATATTAGAATTATACTGAGATGTACTGAAATCCTCTTGTGGTATTGTTTACTCACAGCCGTTGAAATTAACTTGCTTGGAGCAGTTTGACTCATGATGATTGTATGATGTAGTGCCTGGTTATCTGAGGTATTAGGCTGTATTGTAAGGATTTGTTTTGCTGTTGACTTGATGTGTAGAGGTCGGTTTATGCTGTGATAAGTGCAATCTAAATAAATAATTGAATCTGATATGTTAAATTGGATTGATCTGTCTCGCAGTTGATTTTATAGATGTGGTTCGAGTTGTTGAATACTATGTAGTGTTGTACTTTATGCTTTGTTCTATTGTGCTGTTTCTGTTGTGTATTGAAATATTTGACTTGAATAGTTGCTGCCACTGAATTATGCAAGAGTTGTTTGATTGTGTTATGTTGCAGTTGAATTGAGTTGTTTGAATGGTATAATGTTGTAGGTGAATGTTTGAGATTCTGTCCTGAAGAGGGAACCGTGCCTCAATCTTGAGACTACTGTCGTGTATGTCATGCGGTGAGTAGGATCCACTCATTGCTTGACATGATGAAAGTAGAATTAGCATTAAGAGACACGGAAACCTTCTCAAGAGAGAATTCTGATGCGTGGTAGATTGTAATTGATTCCTGTCGGAAAGACGAATAAATAATAAGGTATGGAATTTGCCGATTCCCAGTGTGTGATGAGGTGATACTCCAGCTGTGACTGGGAATGGGTCTGGCCAACACATTCTCCGGTAACACGGTAGTATCAAATTGTCAAACACCGAGAATCAATTAATGAAAAAGTTCTGTTTGGTGATTTTGGTACGTATGTTTGAAAGTATGTGAGAACCTAATCTCGGGAATGATTTGAATAATCAGAACAAGCAAACTCAAATCGTAGAACCATATGAGTGGACGTAGAAATAAGTTGATGCTAAATTGTATTAAGAGTGAGCGAGCTCCGTTTGATAGATTGAATACATGAAAAATCTTCAAGTCCAGTTTTGATTCTCATAAAAATAGTTTGCGAAAGATGAGATTGTTTGTCGATCATAGAAAATTTCATTGATAAAACCCTTTGCTGAATTTTCTACGCTTTTCAAAAAAAAACCTTGCTGTCTTATAAAATCTGTATAAAATCAAATTTAGATGCGATAAAAAATATTCCAAGCTTCTGAAAAACTAGACATCCGGGGCATCGCGTACATATAAATTATGCGCGATTCGGAGGTGAATAGCCCCGCGGAACAGGACACGTAAAACGCTGGTGAATCCTGTCCGTTTTCTGGAAACAGGTTGTAAGGCGAAGCTTATAAAAATTTGTACAAATTTCGTATAAAGATGAAACCTGCACAGTTTGAAAGTACATTCCCGGGGCTTCGCGTGCATATAAAATAATAGTAAATCGGAGTTCGTTTGCCCCTTGAAACGTGACCCGTAAAGTACCGGTAAAACTGTTAAAATTCAGCACCTAGTAAATCGTTCAAAAATTCTTTTCGCAATGTTTCCAAAACAGCCACTGTTCTTAAAAGACTTAACAGAGTTCAAGTAATAACTTCATCAATCATCAAAGTTCTCAACATATACAAGATCATACAGTTATCCAGCAATTAAACAGCAACAGCAAAAGTCCAATCAACAGCAGACATCCATACACTCACGTCTTCAAGTGTGCTTTCCTTTTTCCTGCCATTTTATGAAAATAGCAGCCCCAAAGGGGTGAGAATAATCCCAGTAGTGTGGCAACAACACCAGTAACATAACAGTATTAACTAGGCATAAAATCATAAACAGTCACTTCAACATATCCTTGTTCCTTTTCCTTTTTCCTTTTCATCATATTCATATATTGCGTATATAACGCCTTTCCTTTGCGCTTTTAGCACCGTCGTGCGCGCACTTCACAGTGGAATCAAATATACCCTTGGCACCTGAGCTCCATGTGGATTCCAACTGTGGGCCTATGCGGACTGATGCCAAGTGTCCCATACCCCGGTACCTTGGGGATGCCTATATGATGCTTGCTCAAACACATGGTCCTGTACATAACTATTCTAAAACAAGGCCTATATGATCTTGATACATGCATGTCATGCTATGCTTTCACACACAAAGCGTAAAAATGCGGTATGATGTAAGATGCATGCTTATATACCTTTCATATGCGTTATGCTGCCACATAACGTCTTTACCTCATAATCATATAGCCATCACGGCACATTTTTTGGCAGTTTCCTTTCATTATAATGGAACATAATATTTTTACGGCATATGGAGCATCATGTCACAATTTAATACCAGTAGTTAATAGTCACATTAGGCAATATCGCCTGACACTTACCTCGTGTCCATGCAAAAATCAACAGCACCAAAATTCAGCCCAACAATAAGAGTTGCGTGCACCTAAATACATGCGGTACAAGTCAAAATTTTATTCATACATTCCTATTATTCATAAACCCAATTCCATGCCTCCCAATATTCTATATTTTACTCAATTTTAACCATGCTTCTAGTGCATCACCAATTTCTGCCTTCCCATTATTTAATAACATATTATCATAATAAAATCCTAAGTCCCCAACATATGCCAATTCGGTTATTACTAAGTTCCTCTTTCCTAATTTGTTAGCAACAGCAAAACTCAAGGTTCATCTATATAGACCAATTCGATCCTGTCCACTAATTAAGTGCCACTCCTTTATTTTCTAAGTAGCCATGCTTACAAGATTTGGAGGGTACCCACGCTGTACCCAGTAGACCCCCTCTACAATAAATATATATATATATATATATATATATATATATATATATATATATATATATCTAACATCATCTAGTTAACAATGACAACATCCAAGGTTTCCAATTCCTCACAGAATCGGTTCCCATCATTAAAGGGGTTAGGATTTTTATTCACATCTTTATCCTTACACTACATGGTGCGCAAAAGGGGCCTACAACAAGCTGTCCCATTACTTGAATTCAAACAAAGCTAGATACCACAGCCTATGCACATACCGACTACCAACAGTTCCAAGGATGAGTAGTAAGGAAATAGATGACAAAACCAGTTTCTTAGGACACTTGTGTTGACCGAACAGAATGGGAAGAAGCGGTAGAATGGAAGTTTACAATCTCTCAACACTCATGCAAGGATCGAACAGAATAGGGAAGAGAGGAAGGCTTAACTAGACTTTACCTTCAGGGCTGAAGTTAGTGCTGCTGCAGGGGCAACAACCTCTCCCTTAAGCTTCTTCAAGGGTTTAATTTGGCTTCTCCTACTCAAGCTAGAACCGTACGCACAGAGGTAAGGAGGAAGCTCAACATGACTTGCAACCCACATGCAAGGAGCATCCTTATCAACCGAATGGGCATGCAGAACAAGATACAACTACTGGTCTTCGGCTGAGTAAAGAAGTGAAGGGAAAGAGAGCTTTCTTGATGGTGGCTAGGTGTGGAGAGGAGAAGGTTTAAGTCTGGTTTAAAGGCTGAGCAAATCATCATTTCTCCAAGTCTTGCTGCTCTACACAGCGCATGAGAGGGATGGGTGTGATGTTTTCCAGCCAATAATCTAACATGCAATCTGCACCACCTTACCTCTATGTCTCAAAGCTGATAAAAGATTGAACAAAAGCTGAAATGTTCATTGAAAGCAGCAAACAATCAGCTCTTATTGGCTGCCCCAAGATTGCGCATCAGACAAGGAGAACAAGCTCCTTTGTTGCTGCCCAAAGCTGCGCACTGTACGAGGGGAATAAGGATGGGTTTCTTCCTCTTTTGTGGTTCAAGGCGTGGGGATGGGTCAGATGTAAGGTTTTGGGAATATAATTTATTGATAAAGAAGATGTCTAGGCCGAGAGGTAGAGGAGGGAATCCAAGTGTTATCATAGTGCCTATGCGTTGAGCATGCAAGGAAAGATAGGGATCCTGTTGACACATGGTTCGCATGCACAGGTGGAGATGGATTTGGATGTTAAAGTATAAGATCAGGATTCTGAGTGTCCACATGTTGTGTACGGTGGTAGACATGCAAGGGAATGGTATAAAGTAGATAGTGGTTGTCATGTGTAATTTAACCAATAGGGCCCACAATGAAATTTCCATGCGGTTCAACTATTTGAAGAGGTTATTAGGTAATTTTGGAGCTGAAAAGAAACCTTTCCTAAAAGCATTTTGGGCCGTAACCCATCACATGAAATGGGCTCAAACATATTAATCCAAAGGCTCTCAAATCTTAATAATTAACTATGTATATTATATTATGTTTCCCACTAATTGTTACCTAAGGTTTTAGTCTTTGTAATAAAATTGCTCTTATAAATTTAAACTAAATTCCCTAACTCATTTAATTCCATACTAATAGCTATATAATCCGAAATCCAAGCATGTAATGCACAAAGCTCGAATTTAACATATTATCCATAATCCTCATAACAATATATGTATATTTCCTAATTACTTGGGATGTTACACTCTCCCCACCTTAATTTGAAGTTTGTCCCCAAACTTCGTCTTACCAACCCAAAATCTGCCTAAGTTTAACACTTAGGCCAGTACACCATGCCATACAGTTTAATGCATTCAGACAGCCAGTTATAAAAGTCACCAGACATCTCAAAGCATTACCAACAAATTTATACTTTACATGATCATTAAATAATATAGATGTAACACAATTTTGTTCGTATGGAAGAAATAAAAATTTCTAAGTTTAACCATGATACAAACAATTTCCTAAATTCCTTCTAAACATCATCAAATACCGTAACACATAAGTAGGATAAGACAAAGAAAATATTACAAGGCCAAGAACTCCAGCTATAATGAAAAGGGTAACAGTGTATAGGTAATAGACACTAACAAATCCAATTGTAAAACACTTTTCATTAAATAATTTAAATAACAATCTTAGTGGGGCATAAGTGAACATAATTTTATACATTTGATTCCAAATTGCAACACATGAAGTAGGACACAACAAATGGCTCCTCAAAATTCATATATCATCACTCACCCTCGATGTCACCCTATACTACTACTCAACTGATCATAATTTAAAAGTTTCCATATGAAATGCAATTTTAACAAGTCCGTGACCTCGATGAAAGTTTCCTAAGAATGTAAGGTTCCAATTAAAATAATATTATCTTCCATTAATCATGATATGAAATTTTCAATCATTGACACGTATTGCAATCTTGAGACATTTATCAAACATGACCCATCAGAACAAACCAGGCTTTCATAGTTCAAGTTCATAATAATTTCATTCAAGGTTCCTAGTTGTAATTGAATTGCTATTTATACTGACAGGCCATCACACAGCACGAAACCTCTTGCAGAAAAACACCGAATCCAAAGTTCACTTAAGCTGAAAATTAATCTCATCAATACAAGCAGCATGCATCTAAACAATAAGAACATCTCAAAATGATACTAATATATCAGGATGCACCCAAAACAGATATAAACCTTTAAGCATATGATTTACAACATCGTACTTAATTTAAAAATTTAATATCACGTCTGTGATCTACTGATTAGACAAAATTAAACAACATTGGGGTGTTCTTGTTAAATTTAACTTTTATTTCATATACTCATTCTTTAGGTAAGATGTTCAAGGAACTACGCAAGTATACAAGAAGTTCTAACTAGTAACTGACTCTAAGTATATGCAGCAACCCTCAACAGTTCCCAAAAATTGAACGAAGTGTAGAGAAAATTCACCTTAGTATACATATTTAAGGGTTTGAGCACACACACAATTAACCCAAGAGATTGGTTCAAAGTATCACAATATGCAGCTAGAATAAGTAAACTAAATTCTGTAGAACCATATAAGTGGATGTAGTAAGGAATTACTGATTAAGTTGTGTAAAAAGTAAGTAACCCCCGTTTGATTAATTGTATACACGGAAACTTTTATTTTGGTTGTCAGGAGAGAAATTGGTCGAGGGGTCTTCAGGTGATAAAATTGAGATTATGAAAATATTTTGTGTTGATCTTGCTATTAGGTGGTCTGGTATAGCAAACGAAGCAAAAATAGATGAAACAGAATTATTAACAAGCATTAAAACTTAGACTTTTGGACTTGTCATAAAACTACATAGACCTTGGACTCAAATATATTTTGGAGTCTTTTCCTCTCTTAGTGTCACGGCCTCATGACCTTGTATAGGCAATTGTTACCTTACCCTTGTATATTTTTTTTTTCTCCCCATTTGTGCGCACAATGCTTGGAAGAAAGAAGACAATTCTGCATTGGTTTATTCTAAGCAACTTGGTCGGCCATTGCATGTCCTTAGGTGTCAAGAGACCCCTTCATGTCAAGGCAAGTGCACCATTTGGTTCCATCTTGATTGCATGAAGAACACATGGCCACACCCACCATCACACACCTCCATTGTGCGCCTGTTTGTGCAGAATTTCTGCATGCTTATGTTGGCCACTTAACCTAGGCTGCCATTGCCTCCCCTTGCACCAAATGGTACCCATTTAATTAGTGCAAGCAGTACTCATTAATGTAATTCCGTTTCCACAAGATAGTAGCAATTAGTGTGCTGTTAACTTGATTGATGCTGAGATCTCTAGAAAATAAAAACATTTGCTGAACCTTTGTCTGTGATGAACCGCTGTGTATTTGCTAAGACCCTTCTACATTGTAAAATTCGAATCTGAGGCGTCCTGTTATATTTACTTAATTTTCTGTAGACAATTAACTTGTGAAAGTCTGTAGTCAGGTAATTAGCTGTGAAGTGTTCATTAAATTGAAACTTTTTTTTAGGTATGGATAAAATGAGTATAGTGAAGCTCACAATTAGTTCTGTCTGTGCAAGTAGTGGGCAGCTAGATCCGAGTTGAAATTTGTCTATGTAGGGTTTATAATATTTTGTTTGTATCAATTGGGAAATAATCTGACGAACCAAACTACTGACTCTACACTTAGAATGCATAAAATCTAAAGGTCACCTTGCAGGTAATTACATGTATTTTTAGTAGAGTAAGAATAGCAGGCGGGCAAATAAGAGAAATGGCATGCTATTAAAGTGGACGCACGTAATGAATAAGAAACGTAAATAATAA
>JAVKPL010006624.1:0-27111 GCA_032173675.1 Gastrolobium villosum | reverse complement strand
CCGTTCAAAGCTGGGTTGTCGGGGGAGAAACTGGATAACATTGGCTCAAAGGTACGACCCCATCTCATTTATTTTAGTTAATATGTGTGGATAATTAATTTTATTATTTAGTTAAGGCTAAATTACCGAAGGTTCATACTGAAATTTAATTGGTAGCCAAAAAAAATTAATTGGCATGCGTGTAACGAGAAGTGTTACATTAGTTTATTAATAATTTAATATATTACTATGAATTACTTTCATTCTAATTAATAAAAGTATAAGACGGTAATATATAACGATACGTCAATATATTAGTAAAATTTAATATAAAATTTTCTTACATTAAAAATATATATAAATTAAGGGAAAAAGAAGTATCCTTTTGAATGACATAAATTTATGTCCTTTTAGGTGTTTTACCCAAAGTATGACCGGTCATACTTGGTGTAAATCTGAAAAGTTACTTTTTTTTTTCTCTCCTCAGTCACATCGCTGACGTGTAAAGTGAAAAAAATAACTTTTCAGATTTATACAAAGTATGACCGGTCAAACTTTGCGTAAGTCATTAAAATGAGACAATCTTGTGTCTTTTTAAATGACAGATACTAAACCAATAAATTAAAGTGTTAGATGTTAATGTCAACATTTTCACAATCAAAATTAAATCAAGTGGGTTCAGTTTTAAATTAGGGTTTTATGAATATAATGTTATAGGATATAAGAAATTTTTATGAAAAAAAAAAAATATGTGGATCTCGCCTCTTAATTGTGTGTGTAGGAAAATTTTATTGGGTTATGTAACATGATATTAATAAAACCCTAAGGGAACATTTAATTACAACCAATGCTTTTACTTCATCTAAGAATAATGTGGCACCGCCACTGTTTACACTATCCCATCACATCACATTATTACAAAAGTTATGATTAATTAGAGTCCAAGATAATAGCAACTTAAAATGCCAAATTTTTTAATAATGCAACAATCTTTTAAAATGTAAAATTTTGAATTACTATTATTACCCACAGCATTTCAAACTTAATTTGCTTCATTTCTACAAATATCTTTGTTGTCTTTCTTTCTCCGGTGTACCGATTCCTTTTGTACAATTTTTATTTATGTTTCACAGGACATACGAGGTATTGAGAAGCATTTCCTCACTT
Organism: Gastrolobium villosum; assembly: GCA_032173675.1. Taxonomy (NCBI): domain Eukaryota; kingdom Viridiplantae; phylum Streptophyta; class Magnoliopsida; order Fabales; family Fabaceae; genus Gastrolobium; species Gastrolobium villosum. The sequence continues at coordinate 25,965 of JAVKPL010006624.1, read as the reverse complement.
TGGAAACTCTACGACTAATGAACTCCAAATTAGAAGGTATTTTTAATCTCAATGGACTTGAGATCATTGGAAAACCAGTGAGCTTTGGGTTACAAATCCTGGAATTGCACGATCTACCTCAGATGATGACTTATGTTTGTGCGTCATCCAAAATTTCTCTTACCTTTGAAAATCTTACAACAGTGGTAATAATGAGATGTGCAAAATTGGAAGTAATCTTTCCAGTTTCTGTGATAAGATACTTACCAGAGTTGAAGAGTCTACAGATACACCAATGCGAGGAATTAAAGGAGATCATTGAAGAGGATGCGGAGAATCACAAATTGTCAAATCTTCATTCTCCACAGCCACAGCCATGCTTCCCAAAGTTAGGAATGCTTGTCGTCCAACACTGCCACAAATTGAAACATCTAATCCCAGTCTCCGTATCTAATGAACTTCCAAACCTAGAGGTTCTCATCATAAACAAAGCCTCCAAACTAGAAGAACTATTCAGATGTGAGCAAGCACAAGGTGGTGAGAAAGGAATGATGAAAGTTGTGCTTCCAAAACTGAAATTTCTAATATTTATACAACTGCCAAGCCTTTGCCAAGGGTCTGAATTGCAGACTGTAAGGCACCGTTTTGTCCAAAATTGTAGTCCACAACTCTCTTTGACTTCAACTACTACTCTTCAGCTGCTCAAGCACAAAGTCTGGGGCGGAGGTAAAATACAAATACACGTGTTTCTTGATGGTTAAACATATGGTATGATGGAATCATCAAATTTAAATTCCACGTATGATTTCTCTGTGATGGAGTAGTCTTCTTCCATATGTGATTCCCTATCACGCATGGTTTATAAAAATTTTACAAAAAAATTACAAAATATGAGCCAAGTTATGTTTTATTTTTGTTATTTTGCTTTAAAAATACAGTTGTTGAAATTTCTAACTTTTCATCTAATCATGTAAATTTTTCATAGGATATAGTCATATTTTAAATGAGTCTCCCTGTCACGCATATGGCCGTGTATACGCTCTTGCTATAAAGATTATGACCTCTAAGAGATAGAGTCACCGTGGTTTTTTTCCAAATAATGAAAAAAAAAAAAATGATAAACTATTGTTACTATTATGTAACTACAAAACATTTTTTTATCTTTAATTATGACAATACTATTGATCCACTATCGAAAGTTGAAGTTACATTTTTATACCTTTGAGTTTCATGGTCTGATGAAACCTTAATTTAAATATTTTCAGGTAAAGACTTGGAATTAGAAACGGTTCGCTTGGTCGATTTGAAATTGGTAGTTACTTATATTAAAGTGGAAAATCCTACTAAGGAAGCCATTACAGACTTTCCAGTTGACCCTGAATCTACAAGAGCCTCAGGAAGTGAGTTGCCTTCTTTACAGGTCAGTACCAATCAATCTAAGCAAAAAGAGAGCTTACTTAATCATAATGCAATGGCCTCAAATCGGATGACTCATCCATTGCTTCCCTAAACTTGACTGAGATTATATCCATCGCTACTGGCTAACCCACATCTTGTCTTCATTTGTTTTGAGTTTAACTAAATTCATTAATAAAAAACAATCCTTGTTATCTATAACTTCTTACATTTATTTAATAATTTAAACTTATTTAGCTACTCTTTCTGTATGTTTTGGTGTTTCCTGCTCAGATTATTGAAGAATCAAGTAAGGAATTTATTGGGGAAGTTCCCTCGGCTATAGCAACTTTACCAACAAATTTTGAACTGATTGACAGGCCATCTCCAAGTCTCATGGATATTCAACAATATAAACCACACTCACAAGTGAGTTTAGTTTAAGCTCTTCTCAGTATTGGAGGAAATGAATAGCTTAAGACTAATGACTCTGATCTTATTACATGTAGGAGTTGGTGGATCGACAATCAATGAGTGAACCTTGTTTGAAGAACCAACTAAAGCCACTTGGAGAAATTGAAAGTACTGCTGAAATTCCTCAGGTAATTAATGTCGTACCACCTGACTATGCACCTTCCGCTAAGAAATTTAATGGGAAATGAATAGTATTCAAGAAAATTCTGAATCAGAGAAACTCTAACATGAGTTTGTCCTCTCATTCAGAAAAAAAAAAAAAAAAAACACATCACCGGAACCATTACTTGTTCCCTTTCAAATGGCATAGCGCTAATTTTTTATAAGAGGAATGGAAGTACACTACAAAGTTACATATCTTTTATTTTTCTGCAGTGTATTAGGAGAGGTGTTGAAAAAGGAACTACATCAGATAATGCCATGATAGTTACTTTGTCAACTCATTCAGAATCAGCTAGCTCACTGTCAATCTCATTAGACACTTGTCAGCGTAAATCACATGTAAGTTTGTCATATGACATTGTTCTTTTGAACATGTTAGTCCAACTTTTTTCTGATTTATTATTTTCCACAGGAGTGGGATTCTATGCCAGAAACCACTTCTCAACTTCAATTGAACCATGAAGATCCAGCAACATTCGTAATTGAGCAGCCTTCTTCACAAATCAATGGGACCATCAGTCTATACTGAGTAACTTAGCTGGAACGGTACATGAACACTACCAAACGGAAAGCGGAGCAACTGCATCTGAATCATACGAGTTCCTTGAATCAGAGAAAGAAATCAAAGGGACACCTCACTTACCATCGCTGGAGCAGAAATTGTCACCCATTTCTTCGCCAAACTTGACTGAGGTATAGCTTTTTTTTTTCTTTTTTTTTTCCTTTTCTGAAAACTAGATATTATTAAACTAAATACGGAGAAGGGAAGGAATTAAATTAGATACAATGAAAGTTAAAACATATCTTTTGGCATTGTACAGAGTATTAATGAAACAGAGACGGCCATTATTGGGAAAGATCAGGCATCAGGCACATCAGTAATACCAACATCTGGATCAGAACTAAGAAGGCCATCTCCAACGTCATTAGCAACTCCTCTATGTCAAATACCTTTGCATGTAAGTTTAGCAATTACTTGGCTTTTTAACAAGAAATCTCAGAAATAGTAAAGACTAATTCCTTACATGCTTGTTCAATATTTCAAATAGAAGAAGGTGGATCATGAACCAACCAGGGAAGCAAGTATTCTAGACAAACAACATGCGCTTGGAGAAACAATAGTAACCCCAAAAGTTTCTCAAATAACTATTTTACCTACTTATGTACATTACAATATAGAAGAGTAACCCTCTCAAAGCTATAACTTCAAAAAAACTTAAATATATTCTTCCTTTTGTTGATGTACAGAGTATTGGAGACACTGCAAAAGAAATCGCTCAAGCAGGGTCTACACCAGAGGAAGCTACGAAAGGAACTTTGTTAGCTGGTATTGAAGGTGATGGATTGAGTACATTGGTTGTAACTGAGACCAATGCTACTGGCAGAGATATCCATGCACAAGAAGATGACAACAGCATTGAGGCTCCTCCTCCTCCTCCTCCAGGTTAGCACACTCTCCTTATCTATCTTCCATCTTATATGTATCATGTATACATGTCACCCAATTGTAGCACTCCTTTTACTTAATTTTAGGAGATTCTGCAGATAGCCATTCATTGATCATTGGGGAATTGGGAGCATATAAGCAGCTTGTTGATCTGGATGATGCACAAATTGCACTGCTGGCGGAGGCAATTGCAGTATATCCTCATCTTTGGAATGTTTGTGGAAAGTTTAGTGAGCGCTTTCAAGCTTTGATGTTGAAAACTTTGGCTGATATGTTGTTGTTCCTTCGAAATGAAAGCGCAGTCAGTGTTACTTCTCAGAGAGTAAAAGTGTTCCATAGACTATGCGACGAAGCTGCACAACTTGGATTCGAGAGGTCATGGGTTCATGAAATGCGTCAACGCGTTATGGTCAGGGATTCCGGGTTGGACCATGCACACGCACGACTTACTGAACTAACTCGGGAACTTGGCAAGATAAAGGATGAAATTAACAGTCTTAATGACTTTGTTGATGCCCAGAAGAAATGTTTCGATTTTTTGTGATATGGAAGTTCGACCTCCAGTTTGGAACTTTGCAAGATAAAGGGCGAAATTGACAGTCTATTTGACTTTGTTGATTCCAAGAAGAAATGTTTTGATTTTCTGTGATTTGAGTTTTCCTATATGATTGTGTTCATTTTTTCATTCTCCACATTTGAATACTCTTTGGTGTGTTATTTACAACGCTAGCTGCTTCTAAAACTGGTACCTGAAGTTTCTGATTTTGCGTATATTGAGTGTTTCTTTGGCTGTTGGAACAAGTAAAGCTATCTATTTACCCCACGAAAACCGAATAAACCGAAAACCAAAAAATCAAAAATTAAAAAAAAAATGCAAATTTGAAATGGATTGGATCGGTTTTAGGATTGGTAGATGAAAACCGATCCAATTCAAACCGATCCAATATATTAATTTCCCTCTATCTACTTCGGGCTTTCCCTACTAAGGTTTTTCCCCGATCATAGCCCAAAAATTTCTAAATCCAAGATTCAGTGACCCATCAACTAAACCCAAAAAAAAATCTAGTCATATATCATGAACAAAATTTTTTCTATGTAGAGCTTCATATCCCATTATAAAAAAAAATATATTATCCTTTACTAATGTTTTTTTTTGTTTAAAAAAATGATTACAAAGACAATATATACAAAAAAGCATTATTTGCATAATAATCATGAAATAAATTTTAGAATTTTCAAAAAACCGATCCAATCCAAACCGAAAAAAATAGGATTGGATCGGATGTGAAAAAAAATCTAAACTGAATGGATGATTACATGATCAAACCGAATGGATTGAATCGGATGATTTTCGCTTCCAAAAATGATCCAATCCAAACCGCAAACACCCTAATGGAGAATCGGAGATGAAGTCTTTTATACTTGGAATGTGCTGTTAATTTTAATGACTATTGAAAGAATAAAAGAGTGAGCTATGTATTAAATTTAAATTTTTTATGGAATTATTATTTTAATGAAGTTCTCGAATGGGAGGGGGTTAGAAGACAATAAAAATATTCTTGGAAGCTAGCTGCCCAAAACTTATACCTCGAGTTACATAAAATATTAAGTAATTAGCCCTATATTCCTTTTAGTTTTTTGATAAGTATATAATGGTGACATTTAAGTTGGAATTAGTTTGATAGCCACTCTGGATGGTCTCCTTGCTTCTTTGTTCTTCACTGTATTTAAGTTCAGTATTAGCATACCAAAAGTATAATGACTCTAACTGGTAAATCTTAATTAGAGATTTAATTTAAGGATTTAAATGTCATAATTAGATTCAGAACGTGATTTCGAGTATTTTGACTGTAATTATGACTGGATCATGAACAGTGCTTCTTGCCGGATGATTTGCATTATTGTGAATCAATCGGTAGAGCTTAAAGGGAGTAAAATGATTTTAGAGACATAATTTGGCAATTCTTATGCAAAATATGAGTTCAGAACGAAAAATTGTATAGTCTGGCACTTTTCGCAAAAATATTGTGAATAGTGATTTTCTGCCGGATATTTTGTACAACAATTCTAGCAACCGGTAGAATTCAAAAATGAGAAAAAAATACAATTTATGCCAAACAAGTCATTTTCAAAAAAAAAATGTTATTTAGATAAGTATAAATGTTAAATAGTAAAGTTAAAATAAAGTAAATTTAAGACACTTAGATGACATGCAAGATTTGGTACATTTAAAAGAAAAAAAAGAAGGAACCAAAGTATCATCTTCCTCTCTTCTGTCTCTTTGAACCTGATGTTGCCACCATTGTGAGGGCTAAGAAGAGTTTTATTTGTTCTTCATTTTCCAACCTCTTTAAGTCACCAAATCATCAAGTGTATCACATGAAAGTTTAAGTGAGGGACCTTGTGAGTATAACCTCACACTCCATTCCTCTTGAGAAGCATTGTAGTGAGAGATATTCCCTCATTAGAAGCTCGATGCACTGTTCACTTTGGTAGAAAAAATGATGTTTTGTTGGTGCTTTGATGCTTGAAGAATGATCCTTGGTGGCTTGTGAACCGGTTTGAGGTGTGCCCAGGGATTGTGAGCATTTGGATTCCTTTGGAGCAAGATAAGTAGCTTGTTCTTCAAGCAAGCAAATTGTAAAACTTCAAGAGATAAGCTCCATGTTTAAGGAGTTTTTTCCTACTTGATTGCTCCACCATGGTTAGTGAACTATGGTTGGATTGTATGATTGGATTTGATGCTTTGTATAGATGCATTCATGTAGAGCTATTTGATAACATGATATGATTTGTTCTGATGTGATTTCTGTATTGATCTTTGGCCATTGATTGTTTGTGCACTGATGTCTGCTTGAGGTCCTCCCTCAGGACTGACTGTGTACACCTCCGATATGTTCTGGTTTCACTTAGGGTCCTCCCTTGAGAACACGTTTGTTGATTTTTGATTGAGATCCTCCATTGGGAATGACTGCGTACGCCTCTGATAAGATATGTATATATGCTTTGTTCTGTGATGATATCTGTTATATGATGTTTTGTATACTCTGTATCTGACTCTGATGCAGGAGTGGGCCCAGGGATATATAGAATTCTCTATAAACCTAGAGCTTATTGAGATTTGTTATCTCACCCCGATTGGGGACATCATTTCAGGTGCACAGATTGCCGGTGAGCCTACACGGGACAGGGATACAACCCGTGGATAGAATGCATTGCGGACCGGATTTTTGGGTAGCAGTCTGCTACCATTATTTTGGGAGAATTGTGATTTGCATTAGTATTCCGTTTATTTTGGAGAATCATGATGTCTGATCCATTACTTTGTATATGGCATGTATATATTTTGTACATGTTTTCCGCTTTGATGCATGTACAATTGTGTATTCAGGCATGTTTATATTATGATATAGTGTTCAGTTATATGATTACCTCTGGATATGCATGTTGTTAGACATAGTGGCACGAAGCCAAATTATGCATGTGCTGATGGATGGGTATATGGTATGGATATCTGATACTGTTGTAATCCTAGATTATATAAACTGTCTATCAGGATACCTTGAGAGTGGGATTTGCAAATCCCTGTTTTTCCGATTTATAGACGTCACCCTGTCCGATTTTTGTCTCCGTCAAATAAGAATTAAAATAGAAGAAGTATGCAATGTGAATATCATATGAATGGAATAAAAGAAAAAGAAAAAGTTAGCTCCGATTTTTGTAAGTTAAGTCTTCCGTTGTTTCTGTTTAGTATCATATGTATGTTAATTGAACCGGCTCGAGACAAGGATGTTACAAAGAGCCTGTTTGTCACCTTTTTTTAAGTTGAAGTTAAAAAAAAGTTTTAAAAATAAAGCTACAAGTTATTTGATGAGTATATAACATTTTTAACATAAAATTTATTTAAAAATTATTTATTTTTAAAAAAACACACATTCCAAAAAAAAATTGATACAAATTAAAAAAAAAAAACTCCTCCTAGAAACTTTTGCTTTTTTTCTTCATAATAAAAAGTTTTTTTTTATTAAAAGAGCTTTTGTAAAAATATTTTTGACCTAACTACTATTTATAAGAAGAGAAACTAAAAACAAAAAACAAAAAACAAAAAAGAAACTCAATATTAGGATTGAGTTATTCCTTTTCATGAACAGTTAGTTAAATTCGTTGATCATGCTTCTTCCTTTTAATTCCCAGTTTGTTCATGAACTCCCCTCCATTCTTTACAGTGCGAATTGATTTTTTTGCCCAATAACTGATAATTGTAAGATCTAAATTTGCGTGATTAAGAGCTTTAGATTTTGTTAAAATTTCTTTGTATATGATAAGCCATGAGCCTGAAAGTTAGTGAATTGGTTAGTGTATTATGGCAACTGTTCTAGAATCTTCTATTATTCTAAAGGAATTCCATTCTTTAGCGAGTTTGCTGACGTGTCGTTTTCTCCTTCACTTTCAGCTTTGTGTTCACATTACATAATTTGATAAACCTTTCCTTCTTTGGTAAATCAGTGAATAAAATAAATATAAAACAAAATCAATTTTTCAAGATGAATTCGATGGACAAGATTTTTTGATTTAAATCAATGGTCAAGGTTTGTTGTAAATGTTGGTGGCAGACAGCTCATTAATCAAGGGCGAACCTACAAGGGGGCGTGCATGGGCGGCCGCTCCCCTCTAAAATCTAAAAAAAATGTTTACATCCCAAAAAAATACATAGTATGTTTAATTTTTCATAACTAGTGGGTTACTTTAACAAAACTAGCATTGCATGCCCTTTGGATCTGAAATGAGTTGCATTGATTTCATCTTGTTGATGATCGGTACAGTATTTTTGTTCAAAGCTTTCGATTTCACTTTCCGAGTCTCCTTCTTTTGCTTCATTTGATACCCAAAATTTGTTAGCATGAAAAAGAAGTTTGATACCCATTTTCCTGTTGTGAGTATTTTCACTTTCTCTTTGTAAAGTTTTGATCTTTTTGTAGTTTCATGTTGTTCGAATGCTAAAAAACCAGAAGAGAGTGAAAGAACAAAAATGGGTATAAAATACTTGTAGTTTGTAATAATTTTTAAAATTTATTTGTTTAGCTTTATGGTGCTTGATAATTGAAGTAGATGGGTCTGTAGTGATGTGGGCATTATGGAACTTTATGATGTTAGTTTTAGGTGCTTGCCTAATTTGGGTTCCACGAGCTTCCCTCTCTTTTTGGATTTATTTTAGTTATGTGATTATATTTGTTATTAAAATTATGGGCTTTCAATTTCTTCAGCCACATAAGATTACCATTCTTTCCTGCACACAAAACACAAAGCTATACCCCACCAAATTTTGAGAAATAAAAAATAAAAAATGTTTGACACGTTTTTTAAAGTATGAGTAACCGCAGATTGATAAAATCATGTGACATAAGAATTAATTTTACCTAAAATTATGTAATAGATGCCTCTCTTGAGATTGTTGTACAAGTTTTTTGGTCTAAGATTGTGATTCTCCTACTTTTCATCGTTGACATGGCATATGACAATGAAATAATCTATGTTAAATTCGTAAATTTAATATACTTGTTAAATTAATTTTATTTAAAATCCTATAAATTGGATTTATTAAAATTTTTGCCCCCCTTCATATAATTTTTTGGGTCTGCCACTGTCATTAATGTATATCCGACTGCTTTTTTAATTTCCAAATTTGAATTTGAATTTTAACTTGAAATTTTAAATTTGATTTTTTAATTCTGAATGGTGACAGGCAACTCATTTAATGGTGACAGGAAACTCATTTAGTGTTAAACAATTAAAAAAATACATCTGCTTTGTATTCTATACCAACGCTTCATTACGTTTCTGTTCGTTCTTCTTATTTTTCCTTTTTGCTGCTGTTGCTGCCAAATATCTGCTGATAAACGCATTGCTTCCTCAGCGTCGGTTCTTGCTTCTCTCTTTTTTCGTCTTGCAAAAAACATGTTTTCAAAATATGATTTTCTAAAGGATGTCAATCCTGCCAAAGAGGACTGGAGGATATAGTGAAGGTGGTTCGTGCTTGGAAAGTTCCTAATTTTTAACGTAGAGATTTTGACGACAATGTTGAAATGGTTTTATTGGATGAACATGTAGTTGTTTGCGTTTTTAAAATCTTCCATCTTTGCGTATTTTAAATCTTCCATCTCTACGCAAGTTCCATTTTAATTAACGTTATTGATGTGAGTTGGCTGCGTTCTTTTGTAGGGTGGTAGGATCCACGCCACTGTTAAAGGTTCTTTGCCGGTGCGAAAGAAAATCCATGAAGGAGAGTGCTATTTTATAAAAAAAATGGAGTTGGATTCAATAGCGATGTGTTCAGGCCAACCAAGCATCAATATCGTTTATCTTTCAACTTGAGGACTGATGTTAAATCAATTGTTGATTCTGATATTTCTGCAATGATAATTTGATTTTGTTGACTATGACATCGTTGAGAAAGAAACGTCTGACTCTCCTTATTTAGTCGGTAATGTATTTTTCCTTACTTTTATCCAATTTCTAATTATTGCAATTTTTTTCACCAACTATTGGCTGCCCTCTTTTTTTGTAGACGTCATTGGTTTAATCTCAGGAATTGGGGAAGTTTGTGATCGTGTGGTTTCTGGTAGGAAGACAAAAATGGTAGTGTTGGAGCTTGACAACATGAGGTATTTAAATTTTTTTAGTTAAATACATTAATTTTGTCAAGCTCCGTTGGCTTATATTTTTCGTGTATTAACGTTGTGCTTATTGCAACTCATGTGTAGGGATCACAAGCTAGAGTGCACTTTGTGGGAGCATTATGTGGATGAGGTGTAGTCTTTTTTGGCAAATAGTGACACTCCTCATAACGTCCTGATAGTCCAACTGGGAAGGATAAAATATTTTAGGGATATGTTTTTTCCAAACGAAATGTTATTTTAATTTTTTTTTGGCTTCTGTAATCGGTTTTTCTTCACGTTATTTTAAATATTTTTGTCTTCTGTATTCTGTTTTTGTTCATGTTATTTTAAAAAAATTTGGCTTCTATATTCGGTTTTTGTTCACGTTATTTTAAATATTTTTGGCTTCTATATTCTGTTTTTGTTCACGTTATTTTAAATTTTTTTGGCTTCTGTATTCAGTTTTTATCTGATATTTTCAACACGATAGGTAAGGTCGGGATAACAAATACAAAATATACAACAAGGATTGTCATGGATTTGAAGGTGCTAGAGATCGTTGAGTTCAAAAAATGGTGTGTTCATTTTTCTTGAACTCATGTGACAATTTTTTCGGTTATTCATTGATGGAAAAGAGTTATGTATTTTATAATTTATATTTTTATTTCAATGGTATATGTATATTTCTTCTTTTATTAATATAATATGCAAACCATGTCATTCACTTACGCATAGTCAAAACACTGATATTTGAAATTTTTCTTTTTTTTAAATAGATATGATGCTGAAGCAGATGAGAATACCCCATAGATTGGGCTACTGTGACTGAAGAGTGTTATTTTGCGTCTTCGGACATGATGTTTATTACAACAGAATGTTGAATTGACATTTTTTTGTTGGAGTTACATTTTTAAACGTTGACATTGTTTTTTTAACTGACATTTACTAAATATTCTAATCGTTTTGTGATTTTTTGCTATGTTGAGTTCAACAAAATCAAAATGTTATGTGATGTTTGTTGATATATTCGTCAACGCTATTTTTTGCAGTTAAATCTTAAACTGTTTATCTATAGCATCGAAATCTGGATTTTTATTAACCTGATTTAGTGGTATTTAAAAATTGACTTTGGTTTTCCAAAAAAAAATAAAAAATTCGTACTAATCATCAAAATCCCAAACTACAAATTTCGTACTTATTTTAAAAAATTAAAGTTTGTATTTTTTAAACCTTGATTTGGTGTAATTCAAAAATTTACATTTTTTAAAAAATAAAAAAAATTTCTAATTATTCGAAAGAACCCAACCTACGGTTTAAATGTATAAAAATCATAAAGTTGATTAAAACATTTGTTCCTTATTTTTCCGGTTTAAAATTTGAATTTTTATTAACATTGATTAAGTGGAGTTCAACAAATTTCTATTTTTTTTCTTCATAAAATCGCAATTATAACTCCTAAAAACATCCAAACCTACGATTTAAATTTAAATCTAAAAAAGGAATTCAAACTTTCGGTTCTGATTTTTAAAAATTTAAAAATTGAATTTTTACTAACACCCTTTTTGATATTTGGCTCACTGTATTTTGAATTTGGCTCAATGTAAACTAACTAATTTAAATTTTACATTTAGTTCACTATCAAATTTTGATGAGTAATTTATTGACTTGATCCAGTGTAATTCAAGAAATTACCTTCTTCTTTTTCAAAAAAAATATCAAATTTCTAACTACTAAAAACATCCCAACTACGATTTAAATCTAAAAAAAGTTTAAGTTTGATTCAAACTTTTGGTTCTTATGGATATATATTTAAAGTTTGGGTTTTTATTGACCTTGATTTAGTGGAATTCAAATATTTACTTTTTTTCAAAAAAAAAAAATTCAAATCTCTAACTACTAAAAACATCCCTACCTACTATTTAAATCTAAAAACAAATTAAATTTGATTCAATCTTTTGGTTCTTATGGATAGATATTTAAAGTTGAAAATTTTATTGACCTTGATTCAGTGTAATTCAAAAAATTACTTTTTTTCACAAAAAAAAATAAAAATCTTATATTCTAAAGGAATGTCATTCTTTGGCAAGTTTGCTGACATGTTACTTTCTCCTTCACTTTGAGCTTTGTGTTCACACTACAAAATATTTAAAACCTTTCCTTCTTTAATAAAAAAGAATAAAATGAAAATATTAAATAAAATCGAATTTGTAATTAAATTCAATTGAGTTGTTGGTGGTAGACAACTCATTTAATGTCCTTCTACTTTTTGCATTGGAATTTCCAAATTAATAATATCTCACTACTTTCTGAAATCTTGATTTTCAATTTTAAATTTTTAATTTGAATTTTAAATTTGAATTTTAAATTTTGAATTTTAAATTTGAATTTGAATTTTAAAGGGTGGGAAAATATTTGAACAATTGTTGGTGGTAGACACCTCATTTACTATCTCATTACTTTTTTTTGTAGACATTATCCCATTACTTTCGACATGGTAATTGTTAACCATATTAATGCTGCATAAAAAATTTTATTTTCTAAAAAAAAACAATTAACATAAATATTTTAAATATATATAGGGTAAACATTTCTCAAACAGCTTGAGATAGATTTATCTCCAGCTAGCCCCAAAACTACGTCGTTTTGATTAATGAAGGGTATTTATGTAATCTTAGGTGAATTAATGAAGGGTGTTTCAGTAAAATGTATATGATATAAAAATAAATAAAATTACAATAACACCTTCATTAATTCACCTAAAATTACATAAACACCCTTCATTAATCAAAACGACGTAGTTTTGGAGCTAGCTGGAGATAAACTTATCTCAAGCTGCTTGAGAAATGTTTTCCCTATATATATATAGATATATATATATATATATATATATATATATATATATATATATATATATAGGGTCAGGATCATTTTACACCAGTGTAAGTTACACTCTCAATCTTGACCATTGATCCCACTTATATCTAAGGGCTCAAATTTTTTAGTATTGTGAGCCATTGGATACAAGTGGATCAATGGTCAAGATTGAGTGTAAGACTTCTAACTCTTACACCGGTGTAAGAATATCCTGCCCCTATATATATATATATATATATATATATATATATATATATATATATATATATATATATATATATATATCTAATCAAAAAATTATAAATTAAAAGATAAAAAAATTATTTTTTCAAATAATATATAAAATTAATAAAAAAAATTACATCTATCATTCTGTATAAAATAAAATATAAAAATTTAATAATTATTAAAATGAATGACCATTCAGTTACCACTTACCATTCAACTAATGCATCGTAAAAAAGATGTTTTCCATTAAGTATTTTACAGACTATTTTAATGTTTCTCATTACTTTTTGCATAGAAAATTGTTAAGCATATTAATAATATTATTTATTATATCTGTTGGGGGGGAATATTTAATGTATGTAATTCAAACTTTTTAAATTTGAATTTTGAACTTGATAGGTGGGAAAAAAGTATAAAGCAAAAAATTGAAATTAGAACAAGAGTATAAGTAACACAATTTCCTTTGTCGTGAATGGATAACTAAAACTATTACATGAAAAAAAGTGCACAACCTTCTATGGATGTTTTTCACTACTTTTTGTGTGAAAAATTATTAAGTCTATAAATAAAATTTATAATTATATCTATCGGGTGAGAAAATATTTAATATTTACAATTTAAACTTTTTAAATTTGAATTTTGGACTTGATAGGTGGGGAAAGAGTTTAGCATTTAATGTTTCTGCAGTGGAAAAAGGACATATATAATAAATTTCAATTTAATATAAAATTATTGATTAAACAAAAAATTTACTTAAAATTATAAAAATATATTTATAGTTGATAAAAAATAATTTAAATTTGAAATTTAGACTTCATAGGTGGGAAAAAAAAGTCTAAGATTTTGGTTGTCGAACAGCTATATTGATATCACACTACTTTTTTGCATAGATGATTCTTAAGCCTATTAATAATACCACAACTTTCTGCATCGAAAATTGTTAAACCTATTAAACATATTTATTATTATGTAATTATACTAATAAATGGTCTTTCGATATTGCCCTAATCTTTTTTTTTTTTTTGATAAACGATATTACCCTATTCAACTATAAAGTGTTTGATAGAATATTAAACGTACCAGCTTACCAAAAAAAAAAAAGAATATTAAACGTACCAACTCAAATATTTTCCAACTCTTTATCTCTTATATATGTCACAAATACACAGACCACAAATAATCGATTTAAAGGCAACCGTAAAATATAAAGATATATAATAATCTTTTTTGAATAAAGTTATATAGTAATCTAGATGCAACTATAAGAACAATTTTGTGTTGCAAAATATAAGAAACATATTACATGCTAACATATAAGATGCTGACAGTTAGAAGTGACAAACTGGGCTCGTCCCGGAGGGTTTGTCCACCAACTTATTTTTATAATTAAATCAAAGTTTCATCGTTATTCTTTTATAATTAAACTCCTAAATCTGATTTTAATTTTTGAAAATATAAATTTGTAAAATTAAAAATACTAAGGATACAAATCCTTGCAAAAAAATTATTATTTACATAAAATGTTGATAGTTAAAGGTTACAAACTGGGCTTGGCCCGAGATTTTGCCCGCCCCACCTATTACATGTTGATAATTAGATGTGGCAAACTGGGCCTCGACCCGCACGGCCGGCCCACCAACATATTTTTACAATTGAATTAAAATTTCATCCTTTTTCTTTTATAATTAATTTTCGAAATTTGATTTCAATTTTTGAAAATATAAATTTGTAAAATTAAAAATACTAAGGATGCAAATCCTTGCAAAAAAATTATTATTTACCTAAAATGTTAATAGTTAAAGGTTACAAACTGGGCTTGACCCGAGGTTTTGCCCGCCCCACCTATTACATGTTGATAGTTAGATGTGGCAAATTGGGTCTCGGCCCGTAGGGCTGGCCCACCAACATATTTTTATAATTAAATTAAAATCTCATCCTTCTTCTTTTATAATTAAATTTCTAAATCTGATTTCAATTTTTGAAAATATAAATTTGTAAAATTAAAAATACTAAGGATACAAATCCTTGCAAAAAAATTATTACTTACATAAAATGTTGATAGTTAATGGTTATAAACTGGGCTTGGCCCGAGGTTTTGCCTGCCCCACCCATTACATGTTGATAATTAGATGTGGCAAACTGGGCATCGGCCCGCAGGGCCGGCCTACCAACATACTTTTATAATTAAATTCCTAAACCTGATTTTAATTTTTGTAAATATAAATTTATAAAATTTCAAATTCTAACGACACAAATCATTGGAAAAAATAATTATGTATTATTATTTTGTAAATCTGTTGTAATAAATGAAATTCCATCTCTAGATAAAATATAAAAATCTAAATGTAACTATAAGAACATTTTTGTGTGGGTAAATATAAAAATTTATTACATGTTGATAGTTATAGGTGGCAAATTAGGCTCGGCCCAGAGGGCCGACCCACCAACTTATTCTTATAATTAAATTAAAATTTCATATTTTTTCTTTTATAATTAAATTCCTAAATCTGATTTCAATTTTTGTAAATTCAAATTTGTAAAATTCAAAATACTAAGGACACAAATTCTTACAAAAAAATAATTATTTATTATTATTTTATAAATCTGATTGTAATAAATGAATGTCCATATCTGAAATAAAATATAAAAACTTAGATGCAACAATAAGAATTTTTTTATGTGGATAAATATGATAATGTGTTACATGCTGGTATATAATGCTGACAATTAGAGGTTGCAAACTGGACTCGGTCCGGAGGACCGGCTCGCCAACATTTTTTCATGATTAAATTAAATTTTTTCCTTTTTCTTTTATAATTAAATTCCTAATTTGTTTATCAAAAAAAAAAAACCTAATTCTGATTTTAATTTTTGTAAATACGAATTTGAAAGATTTAAGTATTATTATTTTGTAAATTTGATCTTTCTGAATGAAAGTTCATCTCTGGAAAATACTGAAAGAAAATGAGTAAAACTTTGTAATTTTTGAATGACTACATGACAAGATAAAATACACTAATATATTTTATGTGTTGCGTTAAGAGTGAATCGCGGAATGGGTTTTATAACTCTTGCAAGTATACGTTACACATCTTTCTTATTACCTTGATGTCAAACACATCATTTAAATTTTTTTATTACAAATACATAATATTAAGTTGTAAATCACTTGGATATTTTGAATTTTAATTAAGTCTTTATTAATTAATCTTTTTTATTATATCATCATCGTGTTAATAATACATGTTTTGTTACCTGCATATGTCAAGATGTTTTATAGTGCAGCTCAGCATCGTTATTTAATTTGAGGCTGAAGAAAGATATATCTTTTTTGTTTATTCCTACATCATGCTCTTATATTTCAACAAAAAATATTATTCGTAATATTTATTTTAAATTTACGGAAACTTTTACGAGACAAACAAATCGATTTTTTCCTCGGGCATCAGCACGGGTAATAAACTAGTAATCCTAAATTATAGGATAAAAGTAGACAGTGTGTATAGTGTGGATATGCATGAATTTAGTATTAACTTATGGGAAAATTGGGGATCTTTGGAAGTTTAGATTTTTGGATTTATTTTCTGTATTTTATCCTTGTAATAAGCTTGTCTCTGACATACTAACACGAGACTTTTCAATGTGCCTTTTCCTCACTCGCACACTTCCTGAGAAAACTTCCCAGGAGGTCACCCATCCCAGAATTGCTCCAAGTCAATCACGCTTAAGTGCGGAGTTCTTCCGTTCCGGGCTACCGAAAAGAATATGCATCTTGTTAGTATAGATAGTACCAATTAATTCTTACAAGTTATTCCAAACTGTGCAGTCTCACATCTGTACAGTCTCTGAAATCCCTCTCTTTCGGGTGTCGATTCGATTCATCCATGCATGTAACCCCAACGTTGGAAGCCTGTCAGGGAGCCGCTCCTTGTTCATGCCCTTTCGCGCCGGCGATCACTCCCCGACCTCGTCAGCGCTCGGGATGTTACAGTCTCCATTTATATTTTCTGAAATTTCATATTAATAAAAGTAGGTTCTATCAATTTGATATCAAAGCACTATAATCCTACGAGTGCTTCTCGTCCAGATCAAAAAATAAAAATTTGAAATACAGATTTACAAGGGTTACAAAATTTTATGGTGAGGGAGGAGATAAAGAAGCTTGGGGATGGCTAATCGTTTGAACAATTTTTCGGGGTAGAAAGAATTAATAAAGCTAAAATGGCCTTATTTATATATTTTAGAAAATATTTCACTTTAGTGCAACCCCTATCCCATACATTGATGTGCATTAAACCTTTGAAAGCCTTTTGCTGGTGCTGAAAAATCTTACTGATTACTGTAGTATGAAGAAAAATATTTCTGATTTTTCAACCACAAATGAAATGTTCATCTTCTTTGTACTAAATAAAATAAAATAAAAAATGTCAAATACGTTGCATAGAGGCAACCTGGTTAATAAAAGTAATACTTTGAAAATAATAAAAAACATTTATCATTATAGGGGCTGTTTTACGCATCACATGCCACCTTTACAAGTATCAGCACCTCTTATAGAATGCTGCTACACATGCAACAGCATACAGTAGGAATTGGCTAGCAATTCAGGTATATATGGAATTTGTTTGTGATTCTTTAACCATTAGAAAGTAGGAATTTTTAAGCTTTCATGAATACATAATATGCCTCCTTTGAGTAACAATTGAGTGAGATATAGCTTGTTAGATGTTGAAACCTACAATAGTGTTTAGATGTTTGCTTTGTAACCACAATGCGGAGCAGTTCATAATTGGTTGAAGGAAGCTAACATAGGAATAGAAAATGGGGATTTTGGGCTGTTGTTTTGGGCACTGTCCAAATTGGATTTGGCGATACTGTCTGGGCAAGAAGCTTGCAGAGAAAAAAGTAATCCTTAGTGCGTAATGACAATTAGTCCACAGAAGTTTTATGGCGATTGCATTTGGTCTTTTCATGTCACACAAATCATGGCATGGCTTGGAGCTTGTTGATTGTTTCTATGGTACTTGGGGATAAAAACAAAGAACCAAAGGTTTTGGTATTGGGCCTTTATATTTGTGGTTATCAAAACTTGTAGGGGGGATGTTCCAAAATACAAAGTGCAAAACAATTTATATTGGGCCTGAGTGCATATTTCAAGCATATGATCCGGTGGAGAGAATTTTTGTGGCTACACCCCCTTACATTACATATTAGACCATGCCATTGACAAATGGTCAACGTTGCTGACTCGCAGTTCTACAGATAATGCAACAAAATAATAATAATAAATAACTAAAGAAGACCAAGACTTGCTTTATTGGAAAAATGGTCACCAGCTCACCACTCACTAACTTATCGCTTTTTTAGAAAAATGGTCACCACTCACCCATTTGTCGGTATGGGATTACCTTATTCTGCTACTGATGCTGGAGATTGAAGCAAGGGGAACACCAAGGATGAAAGCCTCAAGCTCGTGTTTATAGTGTCGAAAATAAGGTAAATTTAACATAAAATAACTTCTTGTTCTGTTTGTTGAAGTTTCTGTATATTAAACCTTTAAAAGCTTATTGCTGGTGCTGAAAAAACTTGATCATTATTATACCCTTATGCACATGGCAAATAATACTTTCAAAGGATTACTGAAAAAATTCTATTAGGTGAAGGTGACACTGACATGCTTGTTGTTGGGGTTTATTCAGGATAATTATTTTCAAGAAATTTTACATGGAGGTTGCTTGAATGTGCATAATTTTACGTGTGTCGTACGAAGACAAAAAAATCTATTGATGCTTATTTAGAAAAGCAACTTTCAATAGTATATGTTACGCTCATATTATTAGCATTAAACAAAAACTTTATTTTAATTTCAAAAAATGTTACATAGAGCTTTGCAAATGATAAACGCTGAGTCATTGTAGCAATAAGGATAAGAAGAAGCCGAATCATGGTATATGTCCATAAGCAAAACAAAATAATGTTTCTTCCATTAGCACATCACTAAACTTTTCAACAACAGAATTGGAGCCTATTTTGACATCCTCAACACTTTGCTATATCTTCCAACTCAATATATATAGAATCGAATTAGAGTACTTTGTTTTTGAATTTTTCTAATTCATCTTTGCATGTTCATCACTACAGTTTTGTTCAGGTCAATTAATTTGCATTTGGTGGAGGAAATTGATGGAGTGTTTTACCTCCTTTGTGTCTGACTTTGGAAAAGATTTGCTGCGGAGAGCAGTAAATGAACTAAGGTATCCTTGCTGCTTCAACAAATTTGTTGAAGACCTTCGAAAGAAGGAAGACAACTTGATCAGCGCAAGAAATAGCGTGGAAGACCGTGCTAAACATGTCACCAAACAAGCAATGAAGAGTGCTGAAGTTTTGGATGAGTGGTTGAAGGAAGCTAAGACAGAAATAAACAATGGGGAGGAGTTACTTATAGAAGCACGGACAAACAAGAGGTGGTGTTTTGGGCACTGTCCTAATTGGTTTTGGCGATACAATCAGGGCAAGAAGTTAGCACAGAAAAAAGTGGACATTGAAAAATGTATTGAAGAAGGTAGTAAGTATATACAACTTGAACGCATTGCTACACTTCCGTCGGCAACGCAACATTTTCCTTCGGAAGAATGTTTGGAGTTTGATAGTAGACAATTTGCTTATAAGCAACTTATGGAGGCAGTGAAAGATGATAAGGTTACCTTGATTGGATTATATGGGATGGGGGGTTGTGGGAAAACCACATTGGCGATGCAAGTTTGCAAGAAAGCAGAGTCAGAGCATCTTTTTGACAAAGTGCTTTTTGTGCCTGTGTCTAGCACTGTAGATGTGGGAAGGATCCAAGATAAAATTGCAAGCTCATTGTCATTCCCATTTCCAGAAAGTGAAGAAAGGGAGAAAGCTCAACGCTTGCACACGAGATTAACTCAAGAAAAGAGGATTCTTCTAATTCTGGATGATGTTTGGGAGAGGCTTGATTTTGGAGCCATAGGGATTCCCTCAGGTAAAGATCACCTAGGTACCAAGGTTCTCATTACCACACGATCTGTGGACGTTTGTAATTTGATGGATTGTAAACCAAAGATTCCACTGTCAATCTTAACCAATGAAGAAGCGTGGACTCTTTTTCAAAAGGAAGCATGCATATGTGAAGCCACATCTGATACCATAAAGGATTTGGCAAGATTAATTTCAAAAGAATGTCTAGGACTGCCTGTTGCTATTGCTGCTTTGGCTGCCACTTTGAAAGGCAAGGATGAAACGGACTGGAATGTTGCTTTGCATAGATTGAAAAATTCGATACCAGTAAATATTGAAGAAGGTTTGCGGAATCCTTACATGTGCCTCCAACTAAGCTATGATAATTTAAACATCAAGGAAGCCAAGTCACTCTTCTTGTTGTGTTCTGTGTTCCCCGAAGATTATGAAATTCCACTTGAATTTTTAACCAGATGTGCAATAGGGCTAGGCTTAGTTGGAGAAGTTCACTCATATGAAGTGGCAAGGAACGAAGTGAGTGTTGCGAAAAATAAGCTCAAAAGTTCTTGTTTGTTGTTAGATGTAGATGGTGAAGTAGGAGAATGTGTCAAAATGCACGACTTAGTTCGTGATGTAGCCCACTGGATCGCAAAGAATGATAAAAAAGTGATCAAGTCTGCTTTGGGAGAGAATGTGAATGTGGATTCCAAGTCATTAAGATATCTATGGTGTAATGAAGTCCCAAATCAATTGGATTGTTCCAATCTCGAGTTTCTACGCATAGGCACAAAATTGGAAGTAAGTGATGAGATTTTCAAAAGAATGGGAAAGCTCAGAGTTCTACTTCTTTTCAATGAAGAGGCGAGAAGGCCATTGTCAGCGATGTTGTTCAAATCGTTGACAAATCTTCGTTATCTACTCCTTCATGATTGGGAATTGAGTGACATCTTATTTGTAGAAGATATAAAGACACTTGAAAGTCTTAAGTTGTCAAGTTGTTCAATCCTTGAATCTTCAAATGTTGATGCAGTTACACAACTATTGACAAAGTTGAGATTGTTAGAGTTATATAAATGTGATATGAAAATGAATAATTTTGAAGTGATTGGAAGACTCCCACGGCTAGAAGAATTGTACTTCTTCGATGAGAGGTCTGAATGGGATGTTTACAATGAAAACACTGCTGAATTCCTTAACAAGTTTAGTGTCCCCCAAACACTGCAAAGTTATGCAATAAAATTAGGAGCCCTGCATAAAAAATATGATATGAGATTTTTTTTTCACTCATCGCAGAACTTTATTGCTTGGTTGTTATCAAAAACCAAATGAGGCTATTAAAGGTTTGGCAAAAAAAGCAGAAGTTCTGTATTTAGCAAATATTGAGGGAGATAAGAAAAATATTACCCCTGATATATTTCAAGGAGGAGGAGGTATGACTGAGCTTGGGATTAGTGATTCTAACGAAGTGGAGTGTTTGGTTGACACTAGAAATCATTTGAGTGAGTTAGGAAATATCTTCTCCAAGTTGGTTACCCTGAGAATTGAGAGGATGGAGCATTTCGAAGCTTTATGGCGCGGTCGTTTGCCTTCCAGTGACTCTTTCCAGAAATTGGGGCAGCTATATTTACATGGTTGTCCACAGCTGACATCTCTCTTCTCACCTGTGATTGCTCGAATTCTGGTACAATTGGAGAAACTAGAAGTATTAAAATGTGATGGACTGAAGCATGTACTGGCAGATGATGACAAAAGCGAGATAAGACCAGATGAGCACAACTTGATGTTCTCCAAATTAAAATGGCTCAAAATCAAGCACTGCAAACAGTTGGAATATGTAATTCCAATCACTTTTGCTCCGAGCCTTCTTCAATTGCAGAGTTTGGAAATTGATCATTGTGAGAAGTTGAAATACATATTCGACCAGTGCACACATGGAGACCATCTAGCTTATCAGGGTAAAAATGGTTTCAAGATCGACCTTTCTTCATTGAAACACCTCAAAGTATGGAATTGTGACCAGCTAGAATATATTTTTCCAATCATTTCTTATTGGAGATTGTTAATTGGTTTAGATATTAGGAGTTTAGATATTGGAGATTGTTAGGATCTCAGAGATTCTGTTTGTAATTATAGATAATATTTGTTTAGGAGTTTAGATATTGGAGATTGTTAGGATCTTAGAGATTCTGTTTGTAATTAGGAGTTTAGATATTGGAGATTGTTAGGATCTTAGAGATTCTGTTTGTAAGAGTTTGTTTTGCTCCTCTTTCCAGTACGTAGCCTTTGTATTGGTTTGCCTATTTAAAGGCTTCTTTTGAATATAATAGCAACACAATCAAAATACCAAGTTTATTTTGGTATCAGAGCCTTCCTGATAAACCACGCTTTCCGCAAAGTTTGTGTAGACAAGTGTGAAAGCTAGCCCTACGAGTATGGCCAGAGAAGGAGCCAGCAAGTTGAAGCCCTCGGACCCGGCGTCCCCGTATCACCTGGCAAACTCAGATAGCCCAGGCATTTTGCTTACAACTGTATTGCTGCGCGGAGAGGCCAACTACGAAAATTGGGCTAAGCTCATGAAAAACGCACTTAAGGCCAAAAATAAGTTGGGATTCATAACCGGAGTCGTGAAGAAACCAGACGAGGAAGACGCAGAAGAATGGCGAGCTTGGGAGATGTGTAACTCGATGATCAATGGCTGGATACACAACACCATTGACCCAAAGCTCCAACCATTCATCAAATGCTTTGATGAGGTGAAGGATCTTTGGGACGACCTAAAAGAAAGGTATGCTGTGGAAAATTTCTCCCGTCAGTACCAGCTCAAAACGAGTTTGGCTAATATAAAACAACTTGGCAGCAGTGTGGGAGAATACTACACAAGGCTGCGAGGAATATGGGACGAGCTTGAAGGGAGCAAAGCTCGCAAGGCGTGTGCATGTGGAGATAAATGTGCATACGCGAAGGAGACTGAAGAAGAGAGGGAACATGACCGAGTCTACCAATTTCTTATGGGTTTGGACGAAACCATATTTGGCAACTTACGGTCACAAATATTGAATAGCTCGCCCCTGCCTTCTGTGAACAAAGTGTATGCCACGGTTACGCAAGAAGAAACTCACCGTAACATAGCGCGTAATCAAGAAGAAAGAGCGAACGTGGTGGGCTATGCATCGCGTGTTGAATCCAAGGAGAAGATGGAGAAAACAGTGCAACGTGTGCCCTTTGAGAAACAGACTGAACGACAACGTGTGCCATTTGAGAAACAGACTGAACGGTTCCCATGTCCTCACTGTGGAAAAACTAACCACGATCCTTCCAAGTGCTGGAATATCATTGGATTCCCACCAAATAGAACCGGTGGACGAGGGCGAGGAAGAGGACGTTCGGGGGGACGTTATATGCAGGAGCATGCGCATGCAGCGGTGACTTGGGATAACAACCAACGTGTGATGTCTCAGCCATCTGACACCCCGCAGCAGGTCACTACAAACTCGATGCTGACACCAGAAATTGTCAACAAGTTGATGGCACTGATCGATCAACCACGGTCATCAAGTGAAAAACTCTCTGGTAAGAATACTCATATCCAATGGCTTGTGGACAGTGGAGCCTCTCGTCACATGACAGGGTCCTTAAACCTTTTACAAAAAATCACAAATATTCAACCTTTGTGTGTAACCTTGCCAAACGGATATGTCACGTGTGCAAAAAAGGAAGGAACTGTTGTACTTGATGGACAATTAGATCTGGAAAATGTGTTATATGTGCCTCAATTGAGATGTAACCTGATTTCCGTCTCGCAATTGTTGAAACACAACAGAAATATAGTGACGTTTACTGATAAAAGTTGTTCTTTGCAGGACCTAATGCTGAAGAGGGAGATTGGTTTGGGTGAACTTAGTGATGGAGTATATGTGTTTCAGTCCACGCGTGCTTCAGCTTCAACAGTTCGAGCAGGAAAATCTGTGGAGTTGTGGCATAACAGGCTAGGACACCCGTCATATCAAGCATTATCTTTGATTCCAAAATTTAATTTTGTTTTGAATAAAGATGTAATTAATAAGGCATGTGAAGTTTGTCAACGTGCCAAGCAAACTCGATCTGTGTTTCCTTTAAGCTATTCCCGAAGTAAGGATTGTTTTCATTTAGTGCATTGTGATACTTGGGGACCTTACAAGACTTCTTCTTTCTCGGGTGCTCATTATTTTTTAACTATTGTGGATGATTTTAGTAGGAGTTTGTGGGTATATATGATGGCAGACAAAAGTGAAACTTACGATCGAGTAAGTAAATTCCTGGCTATGGTAACTAATCAATTTGGTAAGAGTGTGAAAACAATACGTTCTGATAATGGGACGGAATTCAAATCCAATAAAATAATGAGGCTCCTTAGTGAGAAAGGAATTTTGCAGCAAACCACGTGTGTCTATACACCACAGCAGAATGGTAGGGTAGAAAGGAGACATAGACATATACTTAATGTGGCAAGAGCATTGGTCTTTCATGCAGGTATGCCAGTTGAATTCTGGGAAGAAAGCATCCTCACTGCAGCGCATTTGATCAACAGAACACCCACAAAAATCCTTCAAGGAAAGTCACCTCATGAAGTACTAAATGGAGAAGCACCAGATTACAGTACCTTGCGCACATTTGGATGCTTGTGCTATGCTAACACCCGACCCAAACCTCATGACAAATTTGCCTCACGGTCACGACGTTGTGCCTTCATTGGGTATCCCACTGGACAAAAAGGTTGGAGATTGCTGGATTTGGAAACACAAGAACGATTTGTATCAAGGGATGTTACCTTTCAAGAAAATATATTCCCATTTCAAGCCAAACCAAGAGATGAGCCTGTGCCTAACTCACCTCCAGCACAACCCGCAATCGACAAGGAGACTATGGTGAGAGAACAACCTTCTGAACTTCCAATTCTTGAGGAACCAGTTTCGGAGGAAAGGGGGAGTGACTCTCGTTTGGAAAAAAGTCCTGATATAACAGCTTTCCAGCCTCCATTAGAAGATCGTCCGATTACAACGGAACATGCAGTGCAGCACTCCTCTCCTCAACGTCAACCACGTGCACGAAAGCCGCCCTCCTACCTGCAGGACTACGCGTGTCATATGGCTGAAACACATTCACCTCCCACCGTCCACACCAATCTCACCTCAGGTATTCAGTATCCAATGAGTAATTATGTTAGTTTGAATAATTTTTCTGCGCAATATCGAGCTTTTGTTGCAGCCATCGATGCAGGTCAAGAACCTAAAAACTTTCGCGAAGCCATGAATGACTCACGATGGGTGGAGGCCATGAGATTAGAAATTAATGCATTGGAGGATAATGACACTTGGCACATCTCTGAATTACCTCCAGGAAAACATGCTCTTCCAAGCAAATGGGTCTACAAAATTAAATATAAATCTGATGGAACTGTGGAACGCTATAAGGCACGACTAGTGATCGCCGGAAACCATCAAATTGCCGGAGAAGACTACAGCGAGACGTATGCACCCGTTGCGAAGATGGTGAGTGTTCGGACGCTGCTGTCAGTAGCAGCTGCTAAAAACTGGGACTTACACCAACTTGATGTGCACAACGCTTTCCTGAATGGCGATCTAAGCGAAGAAGTTTACATGCGATTTCCACCAGGTTTCAGCAATGGTTCAAACAATAAGGTATGTCGTCTTGACAAATCTCTCTACGGCTTGAAACAATCTCCGCGAAACTGGTTCTCCAAACTGAGCACATCCTTGACAACGTATGGTT
>JAVKPL010006623.1:0-26487 GCA_032173675.1 Gastrolobium villosum | reverse complement strand
TTTATAAGCAACCTGTCCCACACGTTTAAGTATCTCAAAGGGACCAAAATAACGCCTGGCCAACTTATGTGACAACTGATTAGCCACTGAAGATTGCCTGTAATGCTGTAACTGAACCCAGACAAATTCCCCCACTTTGTAACAAATGTCCCTTCTATGCTTATCTGCATTGCGCTTCATGGTGGCTTGTGAATGCAACAAGTTCTCCTTCAGCTGTTGCAGGATAGCTTGTCTATCCAAGAGTACGGTAACAACCTCCTTAATGTGGCAGTAGAAGGTAGGTAATCCAAGATGGAAGGAGGCTCACGTCCATAAACAGCTAAGAAAGGAGACATTCCCGCTGAATTATGGAAGGTTGTGTTGTAGCAGTATTCTGCCCAATGCAGGATTTTGTACCATTTCTTTGGAGTGTCAGCCACAAAACACCTGGGATATTGCTCCAGGACAGGATTAACCACCTCAGATTGTCCATCGGATTGTGGATGATATGCAGTGGTGTGTCTCAATGTAGTGCCACTGAGTTCAAATAGCTCAGCCCAAAATTTACTAAGGAACAATGGATCCCTATCAGAAATAAGAGGTCTAGGAGGACCATGAAGCTTAAGCACCATATGAGTAAACAAATCAGCAACCTTTGCAGCCGTAAATTTTTTTGGCAAAGCTCCAAAATGAGCCTGTTTGGAGAACCTATCTACTACCACTAGAATGGTGGTATAGCCCTGGGACATTGGTAGACCTACCACAAAATCTAGTGATAAATCCTCCCAAATCCGAGTAGGAATGGGTATAGGTTGTAAGAGGCCAGCAGGGGATTGTGTAGAATATTTTACTTGTTGACACACTACACAAGAATTGACAAACTCCTTGACAGCCTTCTTTAATCCCGGCCAAATAAAGCTAGCAGAGGTCCTAGCTAGAGTCTTCTGGATACCAGCATGTCCACTAGCTAGAGTTGAATGGTTCTCTTGGAGTACCTGGTGGACTAAAGGGGAAGCAGGATCCAAGAGTAACTTGCCTTTACATAAAAGTAGTCCTGCACGAACCACCAAATCCGGATGGGCAGTTGGATTAAATGACAGCTGCTGATATTTTTGTTTAAAAAACTCACTGCATTGATTTTCTTTTTTTAAATCTTCCAAGATGGTAAAGTGCACCACTGCTATGGATTGGAGGGACAACACAGAAGGGTATCGAGAAAGAGCATCAGCCACTCGATTTTCTTTGCCTGGCTTATACACAATAGAATACTGAAAACCAAGTAATTTAGCAAGATAATATTGTTGCTCTGGTGTTTGAACAACTTGGTGACACGAGCTGTCGAACTCGTGCAAATTAAAAATTATTTTTATTTAGGGTTCAGAAAATTTGCAGTAAAGTGGAAACCCTAAGTCGTCTCTCAAGGAAATTGTTTGGGTGAAAATCGTTGCTGAAAATAGAAAAAAAAAGGGGGGTTTTGATTTCAGTTTGAATAATTTAAAAGACAGAATATAAAATTGGGATTAAAATTCGTAATTCAAAATTAACCAACCTAAGGTTAGGGTTCCATGGATGTCCTTCATTGGATAAAAATTACCAAATTCACGGTTGATCTCAATTGAATCAGAATCCTTATTTTCAATTGAGAACAATCGGATCATCAAATCTGATGATTATCCCTTTTCCATGATCACAATCGCGAACCTCAGATCGAATATCCACAATCGCACGATATCGATCTGAGTTAGGAAAAGAAACAAATCTGGTTAAAGAATTAGAAAAATTACCAAATTCACGATTAATCCCAATTGAATCAGAATCCTTATTTCCAATTGAGGTTAATCGGATCATCAAATCTGATGATCATTCTTCACCCATAATCGCAATCGCGAACCTCAGATCGAATATCCACAATCGCACGATATTGATCTGAGTTAGGGTAAAGCAATAAATCTGGTTAGAGATTCATCGCAGATCCTCTAAACAGATCCATGGAATCCCTTCCCCTTAGGTTGATTAAAAGGGGTTTAGCCTAGCATGGCTAGGATAAACATGATTAAAAATTAAATTGCATAAAAGAAAAAGAAGAAGAAGAAGAAGAAGATGAAGAACGCGAAGAACGCTTCAGAGAAAAGTGTCTTGATCCTCCAAATCGAAAATTACATAATCCAAAATGTTTCCCACCCTCTCCTACATATGCCCCTAGGGTTCAAAAACCATTTTGGGCTGGGCTTAATTCAGATCGGCCCGGCCCATTCGTCTAAAATGCAATATAAAATAATAAAATAAAACTAATTTGGCTTTGGACCACTTAAATAATTGGGCTTTAATTTAAATTACAAGTCCAATAATGAAATAATATTCCAGCAAAAAAACACGTCATCTTGAGCTCAGGTTTAGACCATCTCCCCATCCGAATTGAGCTTCAGTAGCTGAAATAGCGATTATAGCCCTTCCTGTTAGCTGCAAAACGCAACAAGAACGGAGTCAATCGGACATCTGTAGAGTGAGACATGGTCAAAATACGAAAGTAGTGTAAATCTGGAAAATTATGACGAAAATCAATTAAACCCAATTAAAAACTAGAATTCTAATTTAACCCAAAATACCTTTATTTAATTCAAATAAAACCTAAAATTACCAACCAAGAGTAACAAATAAGTGTAATAAAATATGAGTTATCAAATTCCCCCACATTTATCTTTTTGCACTCCTGGGCAAAAACTAAAATTAAAAGCAAAGACTAAGATCAACCAATCCTTTCCAATAATTAGCAAGTATACAAAAGATAACAAAAATCACAAGTCTTGAACAGATAAAATAATCAGGACAAAAATTCCTTATTCTCAAATCACAAGACGTGTCAATTTCAACTGCAACTGCTAACTACACAAAAATGGTTCCTCACAGGATGCTCTCAATTTTCTCTCAAGTGTATCAGTTAATTCAGTATATCACTCAAATCAACTCAAGAAAATCATCCTACCATAGGCTTGCTCAAGTTCTACTTCTCCACTGCTAATAACACATGCATGCATAAATCAAGAGGGCTTTATGCAGGGTTGTAATGGGGCTGAGGTAAAGGTATGGATGAATATGGAAGAGAAGGCTAAACACCCTAGAAATTTACAAAGAGAAAAAGTTAAGAACTAAACTAAGAACATAAAACAAAGATACTGAAAAGATAGAAATAAACATTTTTTTTCCTTTTTTTTTTGTTTTCTTTGTTTTGTTTGTTTTTTGTTTTGTTTTTTTTTTCTTTTGTTTTTTTTTTTTTTTGTAAAACCACATAGCAGAAATGAATCAGATGGTCAACCCCCACACTTAGACTTTTGTCCGTCTCGGGCAAACCCCCACACTTAAACAAAACATCACAATGAAACCAATGCTCAGTAAATCTCCAGGGTAGGGAATCAATTGGTTTTTCACTTAGGTTTGTAATGCGGCTGAAGAAATAAAGGGTAGAGAGGCTCAAAGGGGCTCACCAAGGGATAATAATATAAGGGATGGCTATCTGGCTAAAGTGGGTAAAGAAAGAAAGAATGTCTCAATCATATTCATGCATGCAAGTGAAAAGTGCAGTTTCAAAAAGAACAAGAGCAAGTTCTAGAGGACAACAATCAAGAGTAGAATCACACAAGAAAGAAAGACTGGCCTACATATGAAGACCATGTCTACAGGCTCAAAAACCTCACAAGGGTATACCAAATCATGCAATCAGCAGCACAGTATCAAGTAACAAGTAACAAGTAATGCGATCCAAGAATCAAGAACCAGGCCTAAGCAGAAATTTCTATCAAACCCTGTGATTTAAGTATAATCCATGTACCACTCAATAATAACCAAAAAGAAGAGGAAAATCTACCTACGGAAGTCAAAAACTAAAAGAAAGAAAGAAAAAAGAAAAATGCAAATAACAGAAAGAAAAGAAAAAAGAGGGAAGAAGACTCCCTGGACTCTGAAGGAGGATAAACAACATCAGTGAGTAGAGCCTCTGTCTCCACAGGTTGCTTCTGGGGTCCTTCATGAACAACTTTGAGGTGATGGCCAATCATTGTGCAACTCTTCCCCATCTGCTTATCACGCAACTTTGGGGGCCTTCTTTTATGTATGCATTTCTTCTTCTCTTGATCCTTTCTTCCAAACTTACGCAAACTTTTCTGCATACTAAAAATAGAGGAAGAAATTTTTTTTTTTTTAAACAGAAACAGAAAACGAAAATTAAAATAAAAGAGAATTAAAAAAATTAAGGAGAATTAAAGAACATTAATTTTTTTTTTAAATTTTTCTTTTAAACTCTGTAACAGAAACGAAAATTAAAAAGAAAACTGAAACAGAAAAGATAATTCAAATGAAAACTGAAACTGAAACGAAAATTAAAAGACAATTCAAAAATTTTTTATTTTTTTTTTAAAAACAGAAACGATTTAGACCGATGCAATTTCCCCGGCAACGGCGCCAAATTTGACACGAGCTGTCGAACTCGTGCAAATTAAAAATTATTTTTATTTAGGGTTCAGAAAATTTGCAGTAAAGTGGAAACCCTAAGTCGTCTCTCAAGGAAATTGTTTGGGTGAAAATCGTTGCTGAAAATAGAAAAAAAAAGAGGGGTTTTGATTTCAGTTTGAATAATTTAAAAGACAGAATATAAAATTGGGATTAAAATTCGTAATTCAAAATTAACCAACCTAAGGTTAGGGTTCCATGGATGTCCTTCATTGGATAAAAATTACCAAATTCACGGTTGATCTCAATTGAATCAGAATCCTTATTTTCAATTGAGAACAATCGGATCATCAAATCTGATGATTATCCCTTTTCCATGATCACAATCGCGAACCTCAGATCGAATATCCACAATCGCACGATATCGATCTGAGTTAGGAAAAGAAACAAATCTGGTTAAAGAATTAGAAAAATTACCAAATTCACGATTAATCCTGTAACAGCCCGTTGTACACCGGTATTGTTAACATTGATTATGATATTAAGCGCAGTTACAATCACAGTGATTGGGTTAATTAAATTACGGGCAAATTTTTCTTTTAACATATTCCTTTTCTTACATCAATACTTTTTCCGTAATCAATTAAAACCACACTATAATTGTAAATGCAATTTGCGGAATCATACATTTTCTAACATCATAAATCACTCTTTTTATTCAATTCATTTAAACTCACCATCTTACTCTCATCTTTTACCAAGTTGTAGTCCTTTACCTTGTCTACGCGTGGTTTCAAACCACGTATCATTTGGAGTTCTACCCATCAAGTTAAGCCCCTTTCTTTTAGTCTAGAAAAACCTGAATTTTCGAAAGTTTACACTGTGGTAATCGATTACCAGTGGGTGGTAATCGATTACCACCTGTCAAAAATGAGGCAGTAGCCAAAATTCTTCATCCTCTGTTCTGGTAATCGATTACCAGCTTTGGGTAATCGATTACCTCACATGGTAATCGATTACCAAAGGCCAGTAATCGATTACCAGTGCAGACAGTAGCCAATTTTTCGTCCCCTGTTGCATGGTAATCGATTACCATGCTTGGGTAATCGATTACTATGCAGCAAAATGACAGATTACAGCAGTTTTGAGCCCCAAAAAGGGTGTGTAATCCATCCCTAACCCCTTGGTACTCCACATAACACATAATCATGTCCTAAGGTTGGCTCTAGGCCCTTCCATCATGCATTTTCCTTAAGTTTAAACATCATTTACAAGGTTCACAAATAATGGCCATTTACATGCAAATATGGACCATTTTTACAACATTACTCATCAAGACTTCAAGGCTATGAATGTGGCAATGGACAAGTCCCATGCTCACTCAAAATATACAGTTATCCAAGCCATGAATAATAAAACATAAACAAGACTTAGCATATGCCCATGAACACTAACAAAAGCACGGAAATAACATCATGCAATATGTTCATGACCTAAGTCTCAAATACTAATGGGATGCTATGTGCACTCCATAAACTCCTCCAAAAAGGTCATGCAATCCAATGCACCGCATGCCAATCCAGCGTCCACTACACGGGCTTCTTGCCCGAAGCTCCTCCCGGCTCATAGTGACCTGAAATGTGGTCCCCCAAACACGGGGTGAGATATACGGATATATCTCAGTAAACCAATGGAGCTAGAGGCTCTCTCCACTCCATGGCTCACTAAAATGTATCAAAATGACATAATATGATATGCAAGTAAAACAATATCACTATCCTCCTGGAGACACCCAAGAACATCCACTCATGGATTCATGTTCAAGGACTCCATCATATAACTCCCGAGACAGTCCTGGCGCCTCTCCCATGGTTGAGAAGACTCCATGGCAATACCCAACCGGAACTCCTCATGAGCCCTATCCGGCGGACGTCCCACGTTTGGATCATCCTGGCGCCGCTCCCAGAGTCGACTCCACGGCAATACCCGACTGGCATTCTCACAGGGATGAACCCAGCGGATGTCCAAACTCCACTCGTCAACTGGCCAGTGACCACACAATTTTCACACAATGCAAGCAATATGCATACAAGCACACAAACACATCATGTCATAACTACATAATCCAACCACGACCTTCCTCTAGGTGTGGTGGAGCTCACTAGGGATTAAACCCAAGTTCCAAGAGTTTACCTTAGCACGAGCAACACCGTTCCAAACGTATGCTCCAAATCAACTTTTCACAATTCCAACCGTGTGAGGCACCCTACAACAATCATCAAATCCAAATTACTCAAAAACTCATTTTTCATCAAAATTCCTCAAATTCCTCTAAGTTAAAAACCTATATTTTTCACCAAAATTTAACATAGCATTTCTAGCTTACAAACATGATTCTAAGGCCTTTTCATCTAATAGCATTTTTCCATTTGGGCTCTCTATCATCACACATCTAAAATCAAAGCTTTGAACACAAATTCATAGATCTAAGAAATCAACCATCAAAAGACTACAAATGTACTTACAATGTGTTGTATGATCACCACCAAGGCTTCACTAAACCATTTGAAGATCAAAACTCCAAGAAATCTCCAAACACACTAATGGGTCGAATCTGAGTTGCTCAAAAACGCGGCCAAAGAGGTGGATTCAAGGCTTCTAAGTGCTACCAATGGCTTTGGAAGGTTGTTTACGATAGATTTCAACACCAAAATCAAGCGATTCGGTGGAGAAACGAAGAAATGGGAAGAAATGGAAGAAATGGCTCTTGGTTCCTCTCTTTTCTCACAGGGGGGCGCACGGGAATGGTGGGAAGAAAGAAGGAAAAGAAGAAGAAAAAGGGGTGGGGTCAAGTGACTTCGGTCACACGGGTCCCCCACGCGATCTAACTTTTACTCCGATAAAAATTCCGATCATAAATTCTTAATCTACGTATTTTTCCAGTCCATGACATATTTTTCTTTCTCCGAAATAATGATAAAAATTTCACACCTATTGGTACACTCACTGATATGCGGTCAGCATATAGGAAATTACAAGGCAAAAGAGGAAGAAAATGACTCGATCAATGCAAGAAAAGCAGGGAAAAAGAGTAAAAAAATATCCAAAGTCTGAATATCAAAGAAGATGAACAAAAGGAGGCAAAAACATGTCAAAAAGACCTAGGTTCCCACGCTCTCAGCGCGGGATTGGCGCTGAGAGCGCGAGAAGGCCAAAATGGACAGAAGGAGCCGCGCTCACAGCGCGGGGATGGCGCTGTGAGCGCGGGAAGCAAAAAAATGGCAGTAACTCCCACGCTGAGAGCGCGGGAGTGGCGCTCTGAGCGTAGGAGGCGCGAGAATGAGAAAATTCAAAAATGCAACTTAGGTCAGATCTCTCTTATAAAAGGAGACTCAACCTCTGAAGATAGGGATCTCAGAACACACATCACAAGACCTAGAGGGGACGTTCTTCGTGTTCATCACTCTGTTCTTGTATTCTTCTTTATTTTCTTTCTTTAGTTTATGTTGAAATCAGATCAGCGATCATGTTGTTGATTGGCTAGATCTATTTCTGTAGTCAGGGGCATGATCCTTTTGTAAACAATTGCTACAAGGATTGATCCATTTTATGTATTGAATTAATATATTTCATCTTTTATCTTGAGCGTATTGATATTGTTTCTGTTAGATCTGATCAACCTAATAGGAAATGATATTCTGGGGATCAGGATTCACAATAGGGATGTTGGAATACTTGATCCTGAAAGGAGATAAAGATGACTCTCCATGCATGTTCTAGGGATAGACTTGTATGGATTGCAGTCGTGGGATTTATCTACGTAATGCTTATTTTCAGGCGGAACTACTAAGGGATTAGGGTTCCAATTGAAGTAAAGGGTTAGATCGCCAAGGGATTGGGATCTAACTAATTATTCTAAAAGATGATAATTTGTCTGAGTTGTTAATGTCAATAGGTTTTATGAATCAATCCAAAGTAAAATTGGAGCAATCGGTGAATGTACCCTGGCTACAGTCTTTTTCATCACTTTTTCTACAAAAATATTTCTTCATCTATTTTAAGTCTTTTCCAGAAAAATACAAAAACAATTCTTTTACTTTTATTGTCATTTAATTTAATTTACAATTCTTTGTCAACAATTAATCGATCTGTCTAAATTAAGAGGACTGGTTATAGTAGTACTTGTTCATCAATCCCTGTGGAGACGATACTTTCTTATCACTTTATTACTTGGAACGATCGGTGCACTTGCCGAGATCGCAACACTCACACCTCAGTATTTTAACACTAAAAATTCACTACTCATCAATTTTTCCCAAATTTGCCTATTTACTCAATTTTCCGCCCTGATTCCATTTCCAGCATTATTTTGTAATTTGAAATCTCTAACTCAGTATTTTTGCCTCATAACACACGGTTGGCAAATTACCATTTTGCCCTTTTTGCCCATTTGGCCATAATCCTTGGATTTTCACTAATCCATCAACTCTCATTTCACAAAATAATATTAAAATACACACTTAATTATATGAGGTGTTATATTCACCCCACCATTTTGAAATTTTGTCCGCAAAATTAAATCATACCTGCTCACTAACTCAGGATACAGCCGGAGAATCTCGTCCTCCCGCTCCCAAGTAGCCTCCTCAGGTGTGCGGCCTTCCCACTGAATCTTCAGCATGGGAATCACTTTACTTCTCAATCGCTTTTCACTGCGATCCAATACTGCAATAGGACCAATGGGAGTCTTCAAGTTCTCCCTGATTTCAATATTATCCGGCATCACAATATGTGACTCATCCGGAACATAACGTCGCAACTGCGACACATGAAACACATCATGTAAATTAGATAACTGCGGGGGTAAGGCAAGCTGATAGGCCACCAATCCTACTCTTTTCATGATCTGATACGGCCCAATGAACCGTGGACTCAGCTTCCTCACACCCAACGCACGGCCAACACCTGTGACCGGCGACAAACGTACAAATACATGGTCACCTTCCTCAAATTCCAGCGGTCTATGCTTATTGTCATAGTAGCTTTTCTGCCGATTCTGTGCCTGTTTCAATTTCTCTCTGATCATTTCAATTTGCACTGTCGTTTCCTGCACAAAATCCGGACCAAATCTTTCTTTATCGCCTACCTCAGTCCAACAAGTGGGCGTACGACACCTCCTGCCATACAAAACCTCATATGGTGCCATACCCAGACTAGAATGAAAACTGTTATTATAAGAAAACTCCACCAGTGGTAAGTACTTATCCCAAGCATTACCCTGTTCCAGTGTGCATGCTCTCAGCATATCCTCAAGTGTCTGTATGGTCCTCTCAGTCTGACCATCAGTCTGCGGGTGATAAGCAGTGCTCAGTCGAAGTTGGGTGCCAAAAGCCTGCTGTAAAGCTCCCCAAAATCGTGAAGTAAACTTCGGGTCCCGATCACTCACAATGCTGATCGGTATCCCATGGAGTCTAACAATCTCCTTTACATACAATGTGGCCAACTTCTCTGTGGTGTAATCCACTCGTACTGGTAGAAAATGTGCAGACTTCGTGAGTCGGTCCACAATAACCCAAATCGAATCATAACCAGCTTGAGTTCGCGGCAATCCAACAACAAAATCCATTGAAATACTCTCCCATTTCCATTCAGGTATGTCCAGCGGCTGAAGTAATCCAGCAGGTTTCTGATGCTCTATTTTCACTTTCTGACATACCAAGCACTTAGACACGTACTCGGCAACATCCCTTTTCATCCCAGGCCACCAGAACTTGACTTTCAAATCTTGGTACATCTTTGTGGCACCTGGGTGGATAGCATATTGACCCTTATGGGCCTCAGTCATAACTTCCTCAGCAAGTTCCTTGGGCACAACAATCCTGCCCTGATATAGCAATAATCCCTGTTCATTAACAGATATGCCACTCTGGCCTTTCAAATACTTTATACTTTCATTGCGGATCTGAGTCTCTTTAATCTTCTCGTGCAGCTCGTTCTCAATCCGAGTCAACTCCATATCACACATTCTTCCTGCAAAGAAATCCGTTATTTTCATATCACGGAATTGCTCAATCACTTCATTGTCCCACATCATCATATGAGATAAGTTAACAGACTTCCTACTCAATGCATCGGCCACAACATTGGCCTTTCCCGGGTGGTATTTCAGCTCAAAATCATAATCTTTCAAGAATTCAACCCATCTACGCTGCCTCATATTCAGCTCCTTCTGATCAAATAAATATTTCAAGCTTTTATGGTCGCTGAACACAGCAAACTTCATCCCATACAGAAAATGCCTCCAAATTTTCAAGGCAAACACAATAGCAGCCAATTCCAAGTCGTGCGTCGGATAATTTTCTTCATGTGACCTTAACTGCCTAGACGCATATGCAATCACTTTTCCTTCCTGCATCAGCACGCTCCCTAAACCTTTCTTAGAAGCGTCACAATATAACACAAACTCACCCTCCGGATCAGGTAGAGTCAACACCGGAGCAGTGGTCAATTTCTCTTTAAGTAGCAGAAAACAGTCCTCACATTCCTGGGTCCACACAAAAGGAGTATCCTTCCGTGTCAATCGGGTCAACGGTAGAACCATTGCAGAAAATCCCTGTATAAATCGGCGATAATAGCCAGCAAGCCCCAGAAAACTTCTAATCTCAGTCACGGTCTTAGGTCTTTCCCAGTCACTTACCGCTTCAATCTTGCTTGGATCCACTGCAACACCGCTTGCAGAAATAACATGACCCAAAAATTGCACCTCAGACAACCAGAATTCACACTTAGATGGTTTAGCATACAGTTTCTTGTCTTTCAACACCTGCAACACAGTCCTCAAATGGTCCATGTGCTCCTCTTTACTCTTAGAATAGATCAAAATGTCATCAATGAACACAATTACAAACTGGTCCAAATACGGTTTAAAAATGCGGTTCATATAATCCATGAACACCGCCGGGGCATTAGTAAGCCCAAAAGGAATTACTTGATATTCAAAATGTCCATATCTGGATCGGAAAGCTGTTTTAGGTACATCCTCCGGTTTAATCCGAATCTGGTGATATCCGGACCGGAGATCAATCTTTGAAAACACACAGGCACCCCTCAACTGATCTAACAAATCATCAATACGCGGTAATGGGTACCGGTTCTTAATAGTCACTTTATTCAGCTGTCGGTAGTCAGTGCACAATCTCATGCTACCATCCTTTTTCTTTACAAATATAACCGGTGCTCCCCACGGAGACACACTCGGCCTAATAAAATTCTTCGCAGACAGTTCTTCAATATGTTTCTTCAATTCAGCCAACTCAAGTGGCGACATCCGGTATGGAGCCAAAGAGATCGGCCCCACACCAGGCAATAAATCAATCGAGAATTCAATCTCTCTCTCAGGTGGGAATTCCGGTATCTCATCCGGAAATACATCCTCAAACTCATTTACAACGGGAATAGCAGAAATCTCTTCCTTTTTATCACCCACCAATCCGCCCAACAAGACATAACCCAAATCTCCAGCCTTCAAGGCTTTCACAGTTTGACTTACAGACAAATACAAAGACGGACAAACAGACGGCCTCTCGTGAGATAGCAACAACCTCTTTCCGCAGCAATCAATCATTGCGCAGTTCCGAGACAACCAATCCATCCCCAAAATCAAATTGACAGAGGCCAGGGGTAAGATAATTAAATCAATGGTATAACCCCTGCCCAAATAAGTGAACTTCACATCTTCACAAATCCAAGACGACTCACTAACTTCTCCTGTAGCGGTAGTAATACGCATCGGAGGAACCATCCGTGTTACCTTTAAGTCTAACGCCTTAGCCACATAGTCCGCCACAAATGAATGTGTTGCTCCCGAATCAAACAATACAGACAAATCAACATTAGATAGAAAAATTATACCTTTAACCAAATTCGGAGCCTTTTCAGTGCGCTGCGCATTAGTAGTATAAACTCGTCCCACAGTAGGAACAACAGCAATAGGAGCAGCAGTAGTAGTAGTAGCTGGCGGCAAGGCCTGCAGATTCGCAGCCTGCCCCGAAGAAGATGTACAATTTCTAGCAAAGTGGCCACTCTGACCACATCTAAAACAATTCGACGTACCAGCACCACATACACCTCTGTGGTATTTCCCACACTTCCCACATTGTGGGGTAAAATATCTGTTCGAAGCACCACCACCACCAGTATTTCCACCCCTCTTGAACTGACCAGGAGGCTGCCTCACATGCAACCCCCTACCTCTATTATTATTATTGAAGCCTCCTCTGTTAGTATTACCAGAAGGACCAGGTGTCCTCTTAACATCTTGCTCTTTTGTTGAATCAGATTTCGAATACCTTCCATAAACTGTCTCGACCCTTTTGCACTGGGTCACCAAATCAGCAAAGTTCCTCACCGCAGTATTGGACATCCTCTTTGCAATCTTCTCATTCAGCCCTCTTTGAAATTTAGCCGACAAGAATTCCGGAGTAGGTAGAGTACCTCCATAATTAGCAAACTTGACAAGTTCATTAAATTTCGCCACATAGGCATCCACAGTCATAACTCCCTGTACAAGGCTATCAAACTCACCTTGCTTTGCCTCCCGAACATCACGGGGAAAGTATTCTTCATGAAATAATCCTTCAAACATAGTCCAAGAGATAACCTTACCCTGAATAATAAATGGGCGAGACACATTGTCCCACCACTCTTGGGCATCACCCTCCAGCATATAAACAGAATATAACAACTTCTGCGGATCTTGGCACCTCATAACTTGAAAAATCTTGTCCATACCCCTCAACCAAGCAGTGACCTCCTTTGGGTCCCTTTACCCCAGAAATGCGGGTGGCTTATGTTTCCTAAAGGATATGAGCCTACGCTCATCATCAGCATTAACTAGCACCTGCCCAGCAGCCCCAGTAGATTGGGCAACAGATGATGGATCAGGAATATAACTAGGGTCAGTAGTAGTATGATGACTAGCCTCACCAGTGTGGTGACTAGCCCCACTCTCCCCCTGTTGAGGAGTAACAGACGGCGTCGGTGTAGGAGTCACCGTAGCCGTATGTGGAGGTGTATCCTCCCTCCTAGGACGACCTCTATCCGCCCTCATCTCGGCCATAAAGGCCTGCATCATATCCTGATTAGCTTTCATCAGGTTCTCAGTCGCATTTCTATTTGCAGCCGTTTCCGCCTGCAGAGCATTCAGGACTGCAGTGACCGGATCCGGTGGCAAAGGACCTGCACCACGTGCCCCACGGCGACCTCGTGCCCTACTCATGATATCTGTACATGTAACACAAAGGAATGAGTAGATCAGACCCACACTGAGGAATCACATATACATTAATCATAAATAGTTCACAGATAGCTATGGCACACAAGATACATCATA
Source organism: Gastrolobium villosum (assembly GCA_032173675.1). Classification (NCBI taxonomy): domain Eukaryota; kingdom Viridiplantae; phylum Streptophyta; class Magnoliopsida; order Fabales; family Fabaceae; genus Gastrolobium; species Gastrolobium villosum. The sequence goes on along the minus strand of JAVKPL010006623.1, from coordinate 12,674 downwards.
CACAACAATCAGAGTTCCCTAAACAAAACTGCTCTGATACCATAAAATGTAACAGCCCGTTGTACACCGGTATTGTTAACATTGATTATGATATTAAGCGCAGTTACAATCACAGTGATTGGGTTAATTAAATTACGGGCAAATTTTTCTTTTAACATATTCCTTTTCTTACATCAATACTTTTTCCGTAATCAATTAAAACCACACTATAATTGTAAATGCAATTTGCGGAATCATACATTTTCTAACATCATAAATCACTCTTTTTATTCAATTCATTTAAACTCACCATCTTACTCTCATCTTTTACCAAGTTGTAGTCCTTTACCTTGTCTACGCGTGGTTTCAAACCACGTATCATTTGGAGTTCTACCCATCAAGTTAAGCCCCTTTCTTTTAGTCTAGAAAAACCTGAATTTTCAAAGTTTACACTGTGGTAATCGATTACCAGTGGGTGGTAATCGATTACCACCTGTCAAAAATGAGGCAGTAGCCAAAGTTCTTCATCCTCTGTTCTGGTAATCGATTACCAGCTTTGGGTAATCGATTACCTCACATGGTAATCGATTACCAAAGTCCAGTAATCGATTACCAGTGCAGACAGTAGCCAATTTTTCGTCCCCTGTTGCATGGTAATCGATTACCATGCTTGGGTAATCGATTACTATGCAGCAAAATGACAGATTACAGCAGTTTTGAGCCCCAAAGAGGGTGTGTAATCCATCCCTAACCCCTTGGTACTCCACATAACACATAATCATGTCCTAATGTTGGCTCTAGGCCCTTCCATCATGCATTTTCCTTAAGTTTAAACATCATTTACAAAGTCCTCAAAGTAATGGCCATTTACATGCAAATATGGACCACTTTACAACATTACACATCAAGACTTCAAGGCTATGAATGTGGCAATGGACAAGTCCCATGCTCACTCAAAATATACAGTTATCCAAGCCATGAATAATAAAACATAAACAAGACTTAGCATATGCCCATGAACACTAACAAAAGCATGGAAATAACATCATGCAATATGTTCATGACCTAAGTCTCAAATACTAATGGTATGCTATGTGCACTCCATAAACTCCTCCAAAAAGGTCATGCAATCCAATGCACCGCATGCCAATCCAGCGTCCACTACACGGGCTTCTTGCCCGAAGCTCCTCCCGGCTCATAGTGACCTGAAATGTGGTCCCCCAAACACGGGGTGAGATATACGGATATATCTCAGTAAACCAATGGAGCTAGAGGCTCTCTCCACTCCATGGCTCACTAAAATGTATCAAAATGACATAACATGATATGCAAGTAAAACAATATCACTATCCTCCTGGAGACACCCAAGAACATCCACTCATGGATTCATGTTCAAGGACTCCATCATATAACTCCCGAGACAGTCCTGGCGCCTCTCCCATGGTTGAGAAGACTCCATGGCAATACCCAACCGGAACTCCTCATGAGCCCTATCCGGTGGACGTCCCACGTTTGGATCATCCTGGCGCCGCTCCCAGAGTCGACTCCACGGCAATACCCGACTGGCATTCTCACAGGGATGAACCCAGCGGATGTCCAAACTCCACTCGTCAACTGGCCAGTGACCACACAATTTTCACACAATGCAAGCAATATGCATACAAGCACACAAACACATCATGTCATAACTACATAATCCAACCACGACCTTCCTCTAGGTGTGGTGGAGCTCACTAGGGATTAAACCCAAGTTCCAAGAGTTTACCTTAGCACGAGCAACACCGTTCCAAACGTATGCTCCAAATCAACTTTTCACAATTCCAACCGTGTGAGGCACCCTACAACAATCATCAAATCCAAATTACTCAAAAACTCATTTTTCATCAAAATTCCTCAAATTCCTCTAAGTTAAAAACCTATATTTTTCACCAAAATTTAACATAGCATTTCTAGCTTACAAACATGATTCTAAGGCCTTTTCATCTAATAGCATTTTTCCATTTGGGCTCTCTATCATCACACATCTAAAATCAAAGCTTTGAACACAAATTCATAGATCTAAGAAATCAACCATCAAAAGACTACAAATATACTTACAATGTGTTGTATGATCACCACCAAGGCTTCACTAAACCATTTGAAGATCAAAACTCCAAGAAATCTCCAAAAACACTAATGGGTCGAATCTGAGTTGCTCAAAAACGCGGCCAAAGAGGTGGATTCAAGGCTTCTAAGTGCTACCAATGGCTTTGGAAGGTTGTTTACGATAGATTTCAACACCAAAATCAAGCGATTCGGTGGAGAAACGAAGAAATGGGAAGAAATGGAAGAAATGGCTCTTGGTTCCTTTCTTTTCTCACAGAGGGGGCGCACGGGAATGGGGGAAAGAAAGAAGGAAAAGAAGAAGAAATAGGGGTGGGGCCAAGTGACTTCGGTCACACGGGTCCCCCACGCGATCTAACTTTTACTCCGATAAAAATTCCGATCATAAATTCTTAATCTACGTATTTTTCCAGTCCATGACATATTTTTCTTTCTCCGAAATAATGATAAAAATTTCACACCTATTGGTACACTCACACCTCAGTATTTTAACACTAAAAATTCACTATTCATCAATTTTTCCCAAATTTGCCTATTTACTCAATTTTCCGCCCTGATTCCATTTTCAGCATTACTTTTGTCATTTGAAATCTCTAACTCAGTAAATTTGCCTCATAACACACGGTTGGCAAATTACCATTTTGCCCTTTTTGCCCATTTGGCCATAATCCTTGGATTTTCACTAATCCATCAACTCTCATTTCACAAAATAATATTAAAATACACACTTAATTATATGAGGTGTTATAAATCCCAATTGAATCAGAATCCTTATTTCCAATTGAGGTTAATCGGATCATCAAATCTGATGATCATTCTTCACCCATAATCGCAATCGCGAACCTCAGATCGAATATCCACAATCGCACGATATTGATCTGAGTTAGGGTAAAGCAATAAATCTGGTTAGAGATTGATCGCAGATCCTCTAAACAGATCCATGGAATCCCTTCCCCTTAGGTTGATTAAAAGGGGTTTAGCCTAGCATGGCTAGGATAAACATGATTACAAATTAAATTGCATAAAAGAAAAAGAAGAAGAAGAAGATGAAGAACGCGAAGAACGCTTCAGAGAAAAGTGTCTTGATCCTCCAAATCGAAAATTACATAATCCAAAATGTTTCCCACCCTCTCCTACATATGCCCCTAGGGTTCAAAAACCATTTTGGGCTGGGCTTAATTCAGATCGGCCCGGCCCATTCGTCTAAAATGCAATATAAAATAATAAAATAAAACTAATTTGGCTTTGGACCACTTAAATAATTGGGCTTTAATTTAAATTACAAGTCCAATAATGAAATAATATTCCAGCAAAAAAACACGTCATCTTGAGCTCAGGTTTAGACCATCTCCCCATCCGAATTGAGCTTTAGTAGCTGAAATAGTGATTATAGCCCTTCCTGTTAGCTGCAAAACGCAACAAGAACGGAGTCAATCGGACATCTGTAGAGTGAGACATGGTCAAAATACGAAAGTAGTGTAAATCTGGAAAATTATGACGAAAATCAATTAAACCCAATTAAAAACTAGAATTCTAATTTAACCCAAAATACCTTTATTTAATTCAAATAAAACCTAAAATTACCAACCAAGAGTAACAAATAAGTGTAATAAAATATGAGTTATCACTTGGTCCAACAAAGCACGCAAACTTTTCTGATCAGTTCTGATCAAAAACCTTCTGCCTAGGAGATATTGTCTCCATTTCTTCACAGATTCAGTGATAGCATACAGTTCCCTTACATATGCAGAAGCTTGCTGCATTCTCAAAGTCAGCTTCTTGAGTGAAATTTGGAAGAGCCAACATTGGAGCTGAAGACATTGCTGTCTTGAGGTGAACGAAAGCAAGTTGAGCAGCTGTTGTCCAAAGAAAGGAGTCCTTCTTCAACAAATCAGTAAGGGGAGCAGCTATAGCAGCATAATTGCATACAAACCTTCTATAATAACCTGTGAGGCCAAGAAATCCTCGTAGCTGTTTGATGTTCGTGGGTGCAGGCCACTCCAGCATTGCTTTGATCTTGTTTTGGTCCATACTGACTCCCTCCACAGAAACTACATGACCAAGATACTCTACTTGACTTTGTGCAAATGAACATTAGCTCCTTTTGACAAAGAAATGATTATTCTGTAAAGTTGTAAGTACCAATTCCAGATGCTGTAGATGACTAGCCATGGAGATGCTATAGATCAAGATATCATCGAAAAATACAGCAACAAATTTTCGAAGGAAAGGCTGTAATAGTAGATTCATTGTTGATTGAAAAGTGGAAGGAGCATTTGTCAACCCAAAGGGCATGACAAGAAACTCATAATGACCTTGATGAGTCCTAAATGCAGTCTTATGGACATCTGAAGGAGACACTCTTATTTGATGATACCCTGCTCTCAAGTCCAGTTTAGAAAAGATTCGAGCCCCCCTAGTTCATCCATCAACTCATCTGCTGTGGGAATTGGAAATCTATCTTTGATGGTAATATTATTTAGGGCTCGATAGTCAATGCAAAAACGCCATGTCCCATCCTTTTTTTTAACCAGAAGAACAGGTGAAGAAAATGGACTGGTGCTGTTGCGGATGAACCCAGAATCCAGCATGGCAAGCACTTGCTTTTCAATCTCACTTTTCTGAAAATGAGGATATCTATAGGGTCTCACATTGACAGGTGGTGCATTCGGTTGGAGGTGTATTTCATGATCCAATTGCCTATGTGGTGGCAACTCTTTAGGTTCCTGGAAAATAGACTCAAAATTGTTCAACAAAAGCTGCACTTGAGGATCTAAGTCAGGGACTGAGACACTAGCAGTTGAATCCAACAAAGTAAGTTGATACAAAGAAGCCAACTGATCAGAACTTTGGATTTTCCTGAATTGATTGAGTGAAATTGGAGTAGTATGCTTGTCCCCTTGTAGTTTAATGTGTGTGCCTTCCCATGTAAACTCCATGGTCAGCTGTTGATAGTTCAACACTATAGGGCCCAAAGCTTGCATCCATTGCACTCCCAGTACCATATCAGCCCCCTGTATGGGTAGAATGTAGAAGTCTACCAAAAAAATGTGTTGCTGTATCTGAACTGGTACAGCAGAACACAATCCTTGGCATTGCAATACTTGGCCATTTCCCACCATTACATCAAATTGTCTATCTGTAGTCATGGACAGATTAAGAGTGGAGACTACTCTTGGTTGCAAAAAATTATGGGTACTGCCCCCATCTACAAGTAATGTCAATTCCGATTTTCCAATATGGCAAGTGAAACGGAGGGTTTGAGGAACACAGAAACCAGATAAAGCATGGAAACTGATGTGGGGTGATTCTGTATGAGGAGTGTCTGTGGCAAGGATGGATTGGGTTGGATTATCTAAAGGTGGTGGATCTGGTTCGTGTAATTCATCATCTGGGACTATAAGGAGATGGACTGAAGCTTTACATTTATGTCCAGCAAAAAATTTGTCTCCACAGTAAAAACAAAGTTTCTTTTCTCTACGTTCTTGGATTTCACTTTGGCTAAGGCGATGGATTGGTTTGTGAAACTGGGAGTTAGAAGCAGTATTGGTGGTAGGCTTGGAAGTGTTTGTGTGGGAGGGTGGGGTAGGTAACAAAGGTGGATATGGAGAATGTAATTTGGGATATGTATTCTTGGATTGCAATTTCAGTTCCTGAATTTTGGCTAAAGCAATAGCTTTGGTTAAGGTTGAAGGTTGAAAAGCTGACACTTCATGTTGAATGTGAGGTTGCAACCCAGAAATAAAGCAACTAAGAAGAAAGGATTCAGAGAGTCCATTTACCTTATTGGACAAGGTTTCAAATTCTGATTGGTACTCCATCACCGAACCTTTCTGCATTAATTTGGCGAGTTTGCCTTGATAATCCTCAAGCTCCATTGGTCCAAAACGAATCTGAAAGGAGTGCAAGAACCCTTCCCATGACGTAATGGATGTATTGCTATGCAACCACTTGTACCAGGCTAAGGCCTTTCCATCAAAGTAAAAAGGAGCCACACGCAACCTTTGTTCTGTAACAATTTCATAAAAGTCGAAGAATTGGTTCACCTTAAAGATCCAATCCTGTGGATCATGCGAACCATCATACCGGGGAACCTTGATACGTAAGTTCTTGGCTGCTTGAAGATCCTTCGATCCAGATGAATGATGATGTGCAGAAGACGTAGAATGGCTCGAGTCACGTTCCCTGTAATTGTCGAAAATTGCATCCAATTTGCATGTGATTTCCATAAACTGTCGCTGCATCTGTTCCTTGAGAACCTCTACATCGGATTGCGTTTGTTCCCATCGATCATCAATTGACTTGGAGCGGGTTTCAGGTGCCATTGTTCAAGAGAATGAAAGCACCAATTGATAGAACCAATTTCTATCAAAGAGACAGAGAAGAAGAAAAGATGAGAATTGAGAAAGAAAACTCTTGTAATTTTTATTCAATGCCTTTGTTACACTCCTGTTATCCCTTTTATACACAATGGCTAACAGAAACTAAAAGAATACAAACATGCACCACATGGTGATGTAACAGAATTGTAACTAACTAATCTTATCCCAACTGACTCTACTGATCAAATCTCTTTGGCTTCCTAATCGATCTTCTGATTCTTCTATCTGCAATGGACCTCTCCAATTCTTCTTCATTTGGCTCAAACAATTCTGTTGCACTATCATGCAACTCTGCTTCTGTTTCTTTGTCCTCAACTGTCGTTGCTATTGTTTCACTTGGGCCACGGTCATTGAGCTCTTCTGATGGGCTAGAGCATATTGGATCCGTATCAGTATATGTAATTTTAAAGTATGTAAAGTTGTGTTATTTTAAGAGAGAAAAAAAGATAGATAAAGGAGGAGAGAGTTGACAAAATAAAATAAAGATGTGGGTCTCATCTCTTTGTGGGAGTGAAAGGATATAAGTTGCGTCATTTAAAAAAAAACATTTTTTCCTTATTTTAATGTTGATTTTCAAATGTTTAATTTTAAAAAATTTGGTCCTTACTATTAAGGAGTCGGTGTCGGTCCTTACAATTTTCATTTATTTTGGATTTAGTTTATATAATTTCTACTCATTAACGTATTTGTTGTTATTTTTTATAAAATACTAGTTATTATTATTTTTTTGGTGAAATAGTTATTATATTTTTAAAGTATCAAGGTATTAATTTTTGAACGACCAAAATATAACATTGTTGGGCATTAATACTAGTTTCTATTGCAAACAATCACTGTTGGGTAAACTTTATTTTTATTTAATATTTTGTTTTAAATTCTTAGATAAATTTCCTACCAAAACCTTTTTTTATATTTTAATATGTTTTATTTTAAGTAACATGAATGTATTTATATTTCAAAAATTATAAAATTTATCAATTCATTTTTATTGTAAGATTTTTGTGCAACCTATATAATAATATGATATGTTATTATTAGAACTATTTAAATTCTTAAATAATTATTTTGACATTTAAATTCAATTCAATGTCATTGAAATTTTTTTATTAACATTTACTAATATATTGACATATTTTTAAAAGATTTAGACTTCGAATTGGTAGATAAAATAGTCAAATTTCTCTAACAATTTGCTATTATATGATTGGATAATAATGCAAAAGTGTTTTACATAAAATATAATCAAAATTAAATCCTTATTTTTTTATTGATGTGATAAGCTATGATTGATTGATAAAATAAAAACAAGAATTACATATATGTTGAATATGGAAAGAGGAATTTGAACCTGATACCTCATTTTTGGTGGAAAGCTAGGTTAATGGCTTTTAGAAACAAGTTACAGGAAGAATCAACGAAAATTTATTGTAAAATTACTTAAAATAGTAGATAATTAAAATAATATACAAGAAAAATTGTCCACAAAATTAGACAGACTGGTAGAAAATAGAAATAATAATTATAGACTCTGACTCTCGGACATCAAATAAGGTTGGGTAAATTCACCAAAAAAAATATAAGAAAAAACATTTTTGGCCTAACATTTAAGGTTTAATTAAAGAGGTAGGTTATATTTATAAATTTTTTTGTTTACAAACTCTTACAAATTTTTTTGTTTATAAACTCTTCCAAATTTCCTATAAAAGGAGATTAATAAACCCCATTAAAGTTACCTGCATTTTTTAATGCTTACTATTTTTCTTAATTCTGGCAAATAAGGGCACGGTGTTAACTCTAGCTTCCACCATCCCTTACTCTTTTTATTATTTTGAGTTACCGCGGACCCCACTACTAAGAGTCACCTAATTGCATTTACTTTTATTGTTTCTTTATTAGTAATGTTTAATTTAATTCTTTTTAATTTTAATTTTAATAAAATAATGTTACTGTATGAGCGTGTATTGTATAAAGAGCATTGCTTTCACAAATATATTTTTTAGAGAAAAATATCAAATTATTAATATAGCATTTTCCAACTGCTTAAGTTTTTAGGTTAAGTTAATTTTTTTATATGATATCATAGCTTTAGTGTCATGGGTTCGATTCTCTTCACTGCTATTTAATTAATAATCAATTAAACCTTATGAAATTTCTTAGTGCAAGTAAAGTAGGTGTGTCTATGTCTATCAAAAAAAAAAGTAAGTGTGTCTATGTATTGTCCGCCTTTCAATTCCAGTGGGAGTCGTGTTAGAAAAATATAAAATCATTAACGTAGTCTCATTTAACAACTTAAGCTTTTAGGTTAAATTAATTTTTCAGTAAGGTGTTTAGTTCCGCGGACTGATCCCCGCATAATTGATTTTATATTTTTTTTAAAAAAAAATAATGACTTTCATGAATCTTCCATGAGGAACTCATTAAAATTATTATAAGAGTTGAGGGCTTCGAATAAATGAGATTGCGTCACGTGTCACGATTCATGAATTCCTAAAGACACCATATGAAACTTGAAACGGGAAATAAAAAAATACAAAAAAATAATGTGTTCCCCAAGCAGGTCTCGTGGAAGTTATTACTAAAATTGAAGAAAGTGAGAAACAGACAGCGGAACTATAAACCCTCTACCGAAAAAATATCTTTGGGGGCATACCAAGCATGTAAAATGCATATTGTAACACCCCTCAAATGGTTCAAATTACTTCTCATTTGTATCTCTTGTAAAAGTAGTAGCAGTTTTGATGGCTCCGGGTTTACTAATTAAGGAAAATTTTAATATGATTTGCATTAAAATCATTTAATTATTTGTAAAAAAAATTATCACTTATATTGTTGTGTGTGTTTTTTTTTTTTTTACCAAGTCCACTTTTGACACTGTTAAATACTGTGCTTATATATTTATTTTGCCCCTACCAAAAATAAAAAAATATAGGAGATATAAGTGATCAAGAAAAGAGAAGTATTAGGAGATAAGTGATAAAATATTAAACCACAAGAAAATTCTCAAACTTTTCCCTTGTAATAATATTATTTTTTTTAAAAGAAAAAAGCTTAAGTGTGGAACAATATGAAACGAAACAAGCTAATGTGGTACATGACACATGCAAATAAATGGTGTTCTGTTTAATGTCCACTGTAATTTGAAGTGGGAAAAATATGTCCAAATCTTTATTTCCTTCAACACTCAGAGTGTCTGTCATGTGCCTCTGATTCCTTCAACACATCATCACTTGATCTTATCACTGAGCCTTCTTGCGAATCATCATTTGAACCAGTTCTCAATTCCAACAGGCAGTCACATACATCTCTCAACAGTTTCACAACAGAAAAATTTGGGTCAGTGATTTGATATGATTGCAAACATTTAGCCTCCATCATTTCTAGAAGTTGTTCTCGATTAGGCATTTGAAAATCTGGTCCCAAAAGAGCTGAGTTGCAGCTCAGAGAAATTTTTACCTCTTCCAGAGTTGATGAGGCTATCTCTACATTTGAAGTCACTTTTTCATTTGTGGATGGAGGAATATTTTCATCTGCATGTCCTTCATCTCTACTTTGTGATGATGCCACAGTGACATGGCCATCTTGCTTTCCAGCTGCACCATTCTTCATTGATGAGACCCTTACACTTTCTGATTCTTCAAAAAAAAATTAAAAAAAAAATCATTAATCAATCTATTTATGAAAATGAAAGTTTGTTGGCAACACAATAACTAAAAGAAAAATAGCAACACAATAATTAAAAGAAAAATAAATGACACAAAAGTGACATTTTCTTTGGTTTTAGACAATGATAAGACCAATTCAGATGTGTATATACAAAATTTCAGTACTTTTGTAGTACTGAACACTCCCTACATAACCCACTACAATTAGAAAAATATAACTCACCTAACTGTATTTAGTCCACCGACAGCTTTAATGTTAATATCACACAAGTCCCACTTATTTCTAATTTTATTAAAGGAGCACGTACCACGCAAGTCCTGAAAATTTACTCTACATATGCAAGCAATGACCAACATAGAGCATCTTATGACAAACTTTCTGGAAACACAAAAATCAGTATAGACTTGTATATTGCATATGCCAATTAGAGCATATGGTGAGGCCACAGTGCCTCACTTCTACCAGTTGACAACTAACGTGATCCAATTATGCAAACACCATAAGAAAGATGCTGGCATTTTAAGGGGTAAAAAGAAACAATACTCAGGTTCAGTTTAACTAAAAAAAAAATTATAGCCAAAGCAAAATTTATACATTGACTTCTTACTTCTTTTCAGGCACTGTGGCATTAAAGATTTTTCCTGTATTTTACTAAAAAAATATTTCCATCTAATCCACAATACTACCAAGCAAATACGGCACTAAATATTGAATTCATCAAAAGTTGACCATGCTTGGACTGTAGTTTGCAAACCCCAAACCTCAAGGTTTGGGGTGTGCAAACTGAGTTTCATCCACTTATAACATGTTTGGCAAAACCACGGCTGGATTGTGTTTGAACACGTCTTCAGGTATCAATCAATGGTTTGTAAGGCAGTAACAAAAATTGTTTCTTTTCTGATGGGTAAAACCATGGTTTACAAACTATAAACCAAACAAGCCAGTTACAACTAAGATGCCATGCCACTAAAAACGAAAGGTAGACAAAATGCATGAAACTTGTCATCGAGGAAAAGTCCATTGAATACCTGGAGGAATCACTGCAATGGGAGGGGGAACCTCATAATCAGGCAATTCATCAATAGGCTCATCCTTGGGTATGATCAGCGTATGAATACCAGGCATTCTGTTGTTTGGCAACAGAAACTTTCAGTTTCAACTTTTGGTTCTTTAGATGGTCCTGAAGGGGATGCTCTTTCAGACATAAATCTTCTTTTCCTGCCGGTAACTTGTGAGGATGCAGGATGCTCTCCCCTGTCAACAATACCATCTCGTGTTGGAATTGGGAGTGCTTCAATCCTCCAATTTCCATCGGACGAGAATATTATCTTTTGAGACTGCTGTCTAGAACGACTCTCGGATGATGTGTTGTCTTCTAATTTTGGCTTTTTTAATGGAGGGGTAGCTGAGCTGGGGGCACTATTAGTCGGAGGATGCAAAGGCTGACTCTCTTGACCTCTTAAATGCAACCTTTTCCTTTTCAAATGTCGGGCTTCTTCAACATGCATCTGTTCTTCGTCGCCCTCCATCTCTTCTTCCTGGTTGTTTGGAAAGGCAGAAGTCATTTCAGCAGCTATAGACATTGAAAAAAGAAAGAAAGAAAGAAAGAATGGCTGATTAACTCAGCCAACAAAAAATTATATGTGAGTATTATGTACATCAACTTTCTTGGTTTTCTTTTTCTGTTCTGGCACCTGTTAAATTATATCAGATAATCAAGTAAGTATTCAAAAGAGACACTCCGGGGAAAAAGGAAAAAGATAGAGAATAAAGTGGGAAATGCACCTTGTTTTCATCATCCTCAAATATAGCATCTGCCAGAGTTCTATAGTTCTCTTGCTCAATGAATTCCCAATTCATATCGTACAACTTCAGGAGTTTCTTTAATACTGGTTTCACTCTCCATTCACCAATCCCAATAACTGACATTGCACGGTAGGCCGCTACCACTCTTGGATGGGGTGCCATTTCTAATCAGCGAAGAGTTACTTTCACTATAGGCTCCCAAGTGTAAAACGCCCCTAACTTTCAAAGATTTCTGCGATGGGAAATACAATATATGATTTATGAGCAATTAAGCTACAAAACCTAAACATTGAAATATCAGTCACCCAAATTTTCAATAACAAAGCATATAAACCAAAATTCAGACAGACAACGATTAACAAAAGAAATTAAATGACAAAAAAAAAGCTTCCTATTTTGACATATAGATGTAATATCTTATTCCATCATCCTTTGTAAGAAAACTTTTTTGTAAGTAGTAGAATATAACCCTTCCTAGGCATTTTTGTTTACAATAAACTATCCAACAGCATCAATGAGTCAAAACTTGTCCATCATCATACTCTTTCTAGACTTAAAATTCAAAGCGAAAAACAAACAACATTAGATAGATAAATTTACAGCTGAATAGTTAGGGTAACAACTGCTCATATCATCTGGTGCATTTAGAAAGAGCTAAGACAAAGGAACAACGGGTGATTCAGGCTCCTCAAGCAATACGCGTTGAGTAAAAAGACAAAGCTTAGAAATTTAAGAGCTATA
>JAVKPL010006622.1:0-27183 GCA_032173675.1 Gastrolobium villosum | reverse complement strand
CATACTGCCTTAAGAATAGGCATCACCCCAACCCCGTTACCTCATGAGTTACACATCAGCACACCTACGGGAGGATCGTGCACAGCCTCAGAGATCTGCAGAGGTGTTACCTTGCAGTACGAAGGGAACACGTATACAGTTAATTTGGTGGTCCTGCCGGTATTCAACTTCGATGTGATTATCGGTATGGACTGGTTGACGGAAAACGGGATAACCTTGGATTGTCGTGCGGGGAAAGTCATTGTTCCTGCAAAGGATGGTAATTTTCAACCTTTCTCTCTCATTTCCTTATTGCAAGTTAGAAAAGAGCTCCGCAAGGGAGCAGCAGGGTATCTTTTGTCGATCGAGGCTGAGACCTCGGCTGACAATCAAATTCAGAATGTACCTGTAGTTAGAGAATTCGAGGAGGTATTCCCGGATGAAATACCTCGATTGCCTCCTCATAGGGAAATAGAATTTTCGATCGAACTTGTTCCTGGAGTTGGACCAATCTCCATTGCCCCGTATCGCATGGCACCGTTGGAACTTCGCGAGTTGAAGAAGCAGATAGAAGAGCTTTTGGCAAAGGAATTTATCAGACCGAGTACTTCTCCATGGGGTGCTCCAGCTATCCTGATTAAGAAGAAGGATGGAAGCTTACGCCTGTGTGTAGATTACCGCCAGCTGAACAAAGTAACGGTGAAGAATAAGTACCCGCTACCGAGGATCGACGATTTGATGGACCAGCTGAGAGGAGCCAGAGTCTTTTCCAAGATAGACTTACGATCGGGATACCATCAGATCCGGGTCAAACCGGAGGATATTCCGAAAACCGCTTTTAGGACTCGTTATGGGCACTACGAATATCAAGTGATCCCATTCGGACTTACGAATGCTCCAGCGGTATTCATGGACTACATGAACCGCATCTTCCGTCCCTTTCTTGATCAGTTCGTTATTGTGTTTATCGACGATATCCTGATTTACTCAGCTAATGAAGAGCTGCACGCGGAACATCTGAGGATTGTCTTGCAAATCTTGAAGGAGAAGCAGCTGTACGCAAAATGGTCGAAGTGCGAGTTTTGGCTTAAAGAGGTCCAGTTTCTGGGCCACGTCATTTCATCAGAAGGTATCGCGGTGGACCCTAGCAAAGTTGAAGCTGTCATGAATTGGGAACGACCCAAGTCTGTCACCGAAGTAAGAAGTTTCTTAGGTCTGGCTGGATATTATCGAAGGTTCATCCAGAATTTCTCTCAGATAGTGCAACCTCTTACTCGTCTCACTCGGAAGGATAAGCCTTTTGAGTGGACTGAAGCCTGCGAAGAATGTTTCTTGGAGCTAAAGAGCAGATTAACGAGTGCTCCCGTACTCACGATTCCGGATCCTACTCGAAAGTTCGAAGTTTACTGCGATGCGTCGCTGAAAGGACTTGGATGCGTGTTGATGCAGGACCGTATGGCAGTAGCTTACGCATCTCGACAACTGAAGCCTCACGAAGAAAATTATCCTACGCACGATTTGGAGTTAGCAGCTATAGTGTTCGCACTTAAAATCTGGAGGCATCACTTGTATGGTTCGCAGTTTGACGTGTTCAGCGATCATAAGAGTTTGAAGTACTTGTTCGATCAGAAGGAGCTGAATATGCGGCAACGTCGGTGGATGGAATTTCTGAAGGACTACGATTTTGAACTTAAGTACCACCCAGGAAAGGCAAACGTGGTAGCTGACGCCCTGAGTAGGAAGACACTGCACACTGCAACTATGATGATAGAAGAATTGAAGTTGTTTGAGGCCTTTCGAGATTTGAACTTATCGGTAGACGAGAGAGGAAACAGCATAAGATTGGGAAATATAAAGGTGGAGAATGAACTGATCAGTAGAATTAAGGAGGCTCAGAAGGATGAAGAGTTAGTCCGCGAGTTGGTTGGTAACCAAGAGGTAGTAAAGGATGAGAATGATGTCTGGAGATTCCAAGGACGGCTGGTTGTGCCGAATGAAGAGTTGAAGCAAGAAGTTTTACAGGAGGCTCACAAGGGTAAGTATGCAGTTCATCCTGGATCCACGAAGATGTACCATGATCTGAAGACCTCGTTTTGGTGGCCGGGTATGAAGCGTGATATTGCGGAGTATGTATCTCGATGCTTAACTTGTCAGAAGGTGAAGTATGAACATCAGAAACCGTCGGGACTCCTTCAACCTTTGGAGATTCCCGAATGGAAGTGGGACAGTATTTCGATGGATTTTGTAGTTGGACTTCCTCGGACGCGAGAAGGATATGATTCTATCTGGGTGATTGTTGACCGTTTAACGAAGTCAGCTCATTTCTTGCGTGTTAGAACCACCTTTGATACAGAGAGGCTTGCCAGAATCTATTTGCAGGAGATTGTGAAGCTGCACGGAGTTCCTACGAGTATTGTCAGTGATCGTGATCCCAAGTTTACATCTAAGTTTTGGGAATCCTTTCAAAGAGCATTAGGGACCCAATTGAGGTTGAGTACTGCTTATCATCCGCAGACCGATGGTCAAACGGAACGCACCATTCAAGCATTAGAGGACATGTTACGAGCATGTGTTTTGGAGTTAGGAGGCAGCTGGGATAATTATCTTTCTTTGATTGAGTTCGCTTACAACAATAGTTACCACTCCAGCATTCAGATGGCACCGTATGAAGCTTTGTATGGGAGAAAATGCAGATCCCCTTTATGTTGGACTGAAGTGGGTGAGCGAAGTATGTTAGGACCTGATCTAATTCAAGAAACATCCGAACAAGTAAAGAAGATTCGGGAGAATATGCAGAGGGCTCAGGCCAGACAGAAGAGTTATTACGACAAGCGTCATAAGCCTCTATCTTTCGAAGTCGGAGATCATGTGTTCTTGAGAATCACTCCTACATCGGGACTCGGAAGGAGAATGGGAGTTAAGAAGTTAAGTCCACGGTACTTAGGACCGTATCTGATTATGGACCGGATTGGAGAGTCTGCATACCGGTTGGCTTTACCACCCAATCTGTCAGGAATCCACAATGTATTTCATGTGTCGCAGCTACGGAGGTACCTCTCTGATCCATCTCACGTGTTACAGCCGGAAGAAGTGGAACTAAAGGAAAATCTGACTTATCAAGTACAACCGTTCCAAATTCTTGAAAGATCCGTCAAGCGACTCCGTTCTAAAGAGATTCCGTTGGTGAAAGTATTATGGAACAACAGATCGGCAGCTGAAGCCACTTGGGAGCGCGAGGACGACGTTCAGAAACGCTATCCAGAACTGTTTAGTTCTTAAGTAAGTTTATTTTGCGGACAAAATTCCTTTTTGGTGGGGAGAGTGTAACATCCCGCATAATTAGTAAAATACATAGGTACTTTATGCTATATGTACATGTGTAGAATTCGGACAAGTGGTTTATGTGTGATGGCTTGTGAATTGTATGACCTTTATCCTAGGATAAGACTAAGGTAATTAATTAAATTAAATCATAGGAAGATACATATGTAGACATGTGAATTTAAATCATATGAGTAATGTAAGTGTGTGTTAGAAGGCTTTAGTGCTTAGTGGACTTTGGTAGTGGGCTAGTGTGTGTGTGGACTTGTTACTATTGGATTTGTGATTGGACCCTTTTGTGTGTGTGGTCAATGGCCCAAGGATGGCTCTTGGATCAAGCTAATTCAGCCCAAGGTTGTGTCCACCCTTATCTCCCCTAAGCCTTGTCCAACTAAGGTGTCTTGTGTATCAAGTAACTCTCACATGGCAAGGATAATTCCCACCCTTTCATGCGCACAAGAGAGTGTGATTAAGGACTTAATAAGCTGCCATTTTCTCTTGTTAAACCGCCACCTCACCTTGTTTATGCATCACTTGATTTAAACCTCATTGCATGGAAGACACATGGACCTTTGAGCATGATTTTAGGCTGCATATTTCCCCATTTTGGCGCACATGGGAGGGGTCTTGGTGCAGATTTTTTTTTATGACACAAACTGCCTAACTTGTTGACTTGGAGAACCCTCTTGCACTTCCATCATGACACTGTTTTGTGCAGATTTTTTGGCAAGCTTTTGCAGCCCATCATGAGCCAAACCTGCCTTGTTTTCACATGCATCATAAGAGGATTTTTGGCTGCATTTTCATCATTTTGTCCAGCTCCAAAATTTGAATTTGGGCTGTCACAAAACTGCACTCTTGATGCACCTCTTTCCCCCTCATCATTGCGCACCAAGGCTGCTTAAATGCAGATTTTTGGCTGCCACCTAGTTGAATTACTTGTTGACTTAGTGAACCTCCCTCACACCCTCACCTATGCGCATAGTTTGGTCTTTTGTATGAGAAAATTCTGACTTGTATCACTAACTCAGATCTGAACATATCTCTTCCACCCCTTTTGCATGTGCCTAGAGTATGCTAGAAGCAAGCTCCTTACTTGTTCAACCCTTGTGTGCAGCCCCACTTCTTCAAGCAATCAGATTTTTACCATGATGTTAAATCATTGCAACCTCCTCCCTTCTCCCTTTAAATTTGCGCACAAGAGGGGCTGCCCCCATCTACTTGTGCAGCCAACTCCTCCCCCTCTCCCTCACACTCTAGCTTAGCATTGCAAGAACCTTAGGAGGAAGAAAGACCAAGCCAACTCCCTCCTTCCCTCACCTTAAAACCGTGGCCTAGACACTAGTGGAGTGTGAGTTTCTCCTCCTTTCCTCTCACTGTCCAGCTTTGTTCCTCTTACTTGGAAGCTGTCCTAAGGTGCCCTCCTCACTTTGTTGCGCATAGGACCTCCTAGGAAGAGAGGACTTGTTGTGAAGTAGAGCTAGAAGAGTGTGGTGAAGTGTGTGCTACAAGAGGTAGGCCTTGAACTTAGAACTCTTTCTTTGTGTAGCCATGTAAGTGTGCTTGAATGTCTCCTTGTATATGTTTTGCTTTGGATCCTTGGTTGAGCATGATTAAAGTATAAGTATGGAGTCATTTCATGATGATTTGTATGCATAAAAATCTTATGGTTATGTTTAAGCTTATGCCACTATTTCTTGTATGGATATGCCACTGATTTGGAGAAGAAATGTGCCACTGTTTCGGTTTGATGTGCCACTGTTTTGGTAGATAAAATGCCACTGTTTCGGTTCCTCAAAATCACATTAAAATGCCACTGTTTCTGCACATATATGTCACTGTTTCTGCACATTAAAATGCCACTGTTTCTGCACATATATGCCACTGTTTCTGCACATTACATGCCACTGTTTCTGCACCTATATGCCACTGTTTCTGCACATTACATGCCACTGTTTCTGCACATTACATGCCACTGTTTCTGCACATATATGTCACTGTTTTAGTGCTCCCTAAGCCACTGTTTTTATGCATGAAATGCCACTGTTTTACTCATCAAATGCCACTGTTTTTATGCATAAAATGCCACTGTTTTAGTCATCATATGCCACTGTTTTTATGCATAAAAATGCCACTGTTTTAGTTCTTCTATGCCACTATTTTTATGCATAAAAATGCCACTGTTTTAGTTCTTCTATGCCACTGTTTGTATGCATAAAAATGCCACTGTTTTAGTTCTTCTATGCCACTGTTTGTATGCATAAAATGCCACTGTTTGAATCCATAATATGCCACTGTTTCAATGTCCAAAAACCAAGATTTATGCCACTGTTTTGGAAGTTCAAAGTGCCACTGTTTCTGTTTTAAAAACGCCACTGTTTCTGTTTTAAAAACGTCACTGTTTCTGTTTAAAACGTCACTGTTTTGCTGCTGTATGCTCACTGTTTTGCTGCTGTAAACACTGCTGTATGTTCACTGTTTTGCTGCTGTAAACACTGCTGTATGTTCACTGTTTTGCTGCTGTAAACACTGCTGTATGTTCACTGTTTTGCTGCTGTAAACACTGCTGTATGTTCACTGTTTTGCTGCTGTAAACACTGCTGTATGTTCACTGTTTTGCTGCTGTAAACACTGCTGTATGTTCACTGTTTTGCTGCTGTAAACACTGCTGTATGTTCACTGTTTTGCTGCTGTAAGCCACTGCTGTATGCTCTCTGTTTCTGCTGTAAATAGCCACTGTAAATGATTAGTTGAAATTGATTTAGGTGCGCTTAAGAAGTGAGATACTTCGCTGCTGTTTGGTAATATTTAAGGCACGCAAAGGTAAGTGTCAGGCGATGATGCCTAATGTGACTATTGACTACTGGTATAGAATTGTAACATGATGCTCCATATGCCGTAAAAATATTATGTTCCATTATGATGAAAGGAAACTGCCTAAAATGTGCCTGAGGGCTATATGATTATGAGGTAAAGACGTTATGTGGCAGCATAACGCATATGAAAGGTATATATGCATGCACCTTACATCATACCGCATTTTTACGCTTTGTGTGTGTGAAAGCATAGCATGACATGCATGTATCAAAATCATATAGGCCTTGTTTTAGAATAGTTATGTACAGGACCATGTGTATGAGCAAGCATCATATAGGCATCCCCAAGGTACCGGGGTATGGGACACTTGGCATCAGTCCGCATAGGCCCACAGTTGGAATCCACATGGAGCTCAGGTGCCAAGGGTAAATTTGATTCCACTGTGAAGTGCGCGCACGACGGTGCTAAAAGCGCAAAGGAAAGGCGTTATATACGCAATATATGAATATGATATGAAAGGAAAAGGGAACAAGGATATGTTGAAGTGACTGTTTATGATTTTGTGCCTAGTTAATATTGTTATATTATTGGTTTTATTGCCACACTACTGGGATTATTCTCACCCCTTCGGGGCTGCTATTTTCCTAAATGGCAGGAGGACATAAAAGCACATGAGGACGTGATGTTTGCTGTTGCTTGCTGATGCGTGGATTATCTCTATTGCTGTTTGTTTAAATTGGATGACTGTAATGATTAATGTTTTGGTACTCTTGGATGACTGTAGTCTTAATCATTTTATGTTAGCTTGAACTTTTATGAACAGCAGCTATTTTGGAAAACCTTTATGAAAAGAATTTAAGTGCTGAAAATTTTATACGGACTTGTATACTGCTTTGAGGCTCTTTGTTAGCTCATGTGACGTTAACGACTCTAATTCCGCTTAGCGAACGACTCTCTTGGATGCATACAAGGGAGGGCGTTACAATATGATTATGAGGTAAAGACGTTATGTGGCAGCATAACGCATATGAAAAGTATATGTGCCGTGATGGCTATATGAAAGGTATATAAGCATGCACCTTACATCATACCGCATTTTTACGCTTTGTGTGTGAAAGCATAGCATGACATGCATGTATCATGATCATATAGGCCTTGTTTTAGAATAGTTATGTACAGGACCATGTGTTTGAGCAAGCATCATATAGGCATCCCCAAGGTACCGGGGTATGGGACACTTGGCATCAGTCCGCATAGGCCCACAGTTGGAATCCACATGGAGCTCAGGTGCCAAGGGTATATTTGATTCCACTGTGAAGTGCGCGCACGACGGTGCTAAAAGCGCAAAGGAAAGGCGTTATATACGCAATATATGAATATGATGAAAAGGAAAGGCGTTATATGCGCTATATATATGAATATGAGGAAAAGGAAAAAGGAAAAAGGAACAAGGATATGTTGAAGTGACTGTTATGATTTGGTGCCTAGTTAATACTGTTATATTACTGGTTTTGTTGCCACACTACTGGGATTATTCTCACCCCTTCGGGGCTGCTATTTTTCCAAAATGGCAGGAGGACGTAAAAGCAATTGAAGGAGTGATGTTTTGCTGTTGCTTGCTGATGCATGGATTATCACTGTTGCTGTTTGATTGATTGGATGACTGTAATGTTTAATGTTTTGGTACTCTTGGATGACTGTAGACCTTATCATCTTTATTTTATCTTGAACTTTACGAACAGCGGCTATTTTTGGAAAACGTTTGTGAAAGGGATTTTTGAAAGACTTAAGTGCTGAAATTTTTACAGTGCACCTTACGGGTGGTGTTTTTATGAGCAAACGAACTCTGATTTACTATTATTTTATATGCACGCGAAGCCCCAAACGTGCTCTTTCTAAATCACTTGAAATATTTTTTATCGTCCAAACAGAAGTGATAAGAACTGTAGAAACGCTTTTTCGGATTTGTTTACTGCTATGAGAATCTTTGTTAGCTCATGAGACGTTAACGACTCTAATTCCGCTTAGCAAACGACTCTCTTGGATGCATACAAGGGAGGGCGTTACACTAATTGGTATCAGAGCAGTTTGGTCCATGGATTTGCTTGTGACTGATTGAATTGATTGTTGATTGTGTTTATCTGCTGATTGACTGTCTAAATGTGCTATAGTTTGAGTATATATTAGCTAGGGTAGTTAGATTGTTTAGGCCGTTCTGTGATAAGACACGGATGCATAGCTAACTTGTCCGAATTGAACTCGAGTGCCTACTTGGGACTGCTGTCATGAATAACTTGCGGTGAGCCTGATCAACTCATCTCAGGATATTGTGAGTGCAGAATCATGGCAGGTGGTCGCGGTTCAACTCGGGGAAGGTCTGGCGATGCGGAAGGGGATCTTATCACTACCATTGGTGGACTGGTGCGAGAGCTCTGCTGAGAGCTCAGGACGTTGAACTGACGTGGGCCGTATTCAGACAAGTATTTCTGGATAAGTATTTTTCCTAAAGCAATGAGAAGAATGAAGCACACGGAACTGCTATCACTCAGGCAGATTCTTCAGGACGACACCTGGTAGGGGTCGAGGCAGAGGTCCGTAGTTGCAGGCGCGGCCTGGAAATTTTAAGAGGAGCAATACTGTTGGTCAATCGTCAACTGGACGGCAGGGTGCGACTGTTTGTGCTACGTGTGGAAAGAATCACTTTGGAGTTTGTCGCAAGCACGGGTGTTCGCACTGGATGCGAAAGATGGTAATTTTCAACCTTTCTCTCTCATTTCTTTATTGCAAGTTAGAAAAGAGCTCCGCAAGGGAGCAGCAGAGTATCTTTTGTCGATCGAGGCTGAGACCCCGGTTGACACTCAAATTCAGTCTGTACCTGTAGTTAGAGAATTCGAGGAGGTATTCCCGGATGAAATACCTCGCTTGCCTCCTCATAGGGAAATAGAATTTTCTATCGAACTAGTTCCTGGAGTTGGACCAATCTCCATTGCTCCGTATCGTATGGCGCCTTTGGAACTTCGCGAGTTGAAGAAGCAGATAGAAGAGCTTTTGGCAAAGGAATTTATCAGACCGAGTACTTCTCCATGGGGTGCTCCAGCCATCTTGATTAAGAAGAAGGATGGAGGTTTACGTCTGTGTGTAGATTACCGCCAGCTGAACAAAGTAACGGTGAAGAATAAGTATCCGCTACCGAGGATCGACGATTTGATGGGCCAGTTGTGAGGAGCCAGAGTCTTTTCCAAGATAGATTTACAATCGGGATACCATCAGATCCGGGTCAAACCGGAGGATATTCCGAAAACAGCTTTTAAGACTCGTTATGGGCACTACGAATATCAGGTGATCCCATTCGGACTTACGAATGCTCCAGCGGTATTCATGGACTACATGAACCGCATCTTCCGCCCGTTCCTTGATAAGTTGTTATTGTGTTTATCGACGACATCCTGATTTACTCAGCTAATGAAGAGCTGCACGCGGAACATCTGAGGATTGTCTTGCAAATCTTGAAGGAGAAGCAGTTGTACGCGAAATGGTCGAAGTGCGAGTTTTGGCTTAAAGAGGTCCAGTTTCTGGGCCATGTCATTTCATCAGAAGGTATCGCGGTGGACCCCAGCAAAGTTGAAGCTGTCATGAATTGGGAACGACCCAAGACGGTCACTGAAGTAAGAAGTTTCTTAGGTCTGGCTGGATATTATCGAAGGTTTATCCAGAATTTCTCTCAGATAGTGCAACCTCTTACCCGTCTCACTCGGAAGGATAAGCCTTTTGAGTGGACCGAAGCTTGTGAAGAGTGTTTCATGGAACTGAAGAACAGGTTAACAAGTGCTCCCGTACTCACGATTCCGGATCCTACCCGAAAGTTCGAAGTATACTGTGATGCGTCGCTGAAAGGACTTGGATGCGTGTTGATGCAGGATCGTATGGCGGTAGCTTACGCACCTCGACAACTAAAGCCTCACGAAGAAAATTATCCTACGCACGATTTGGAGTTAGCAGCTATAGTGTTCGCACTTAAAATCTGGAGGCACCACTTGTATGGTTCGCAGTTTGACGTGTTCAGCGATCATAAGAGTTTGAAGTACTTGTTCGATCAGAAGGAGTTGAATATGCGGCAACGACGGTGGATGGAATTTCTGAAGGACTATGATTTTGAACTTAAATACCACCCAGGAAAGGCAAACGTGGTAGCTGACGCCCTGAGTAGGAAGACACTGCACACTGCAACTCTGATGATGGAAGAATTGAAATTGTTTGAGGCCTTTCGAGACTTGAACTTATCGGTAGACGAGAGAGGGAATAACATAAGATTGGGAAATATAAAGGTGGAGAATGAATTGATCAGTAGAATTAAGGAGGCTCAGAAAGATGAAGAGTTAGTCCGTGATTTGGTTGGCAACCAAGATGTTGTAAAGGATGAGAATGATGTTTGGAGATCTCAAGGACGGCTGGTTGTGCCGAATGAAGAGTTGAAACAAGAAGTTTTTACAGGAGGCTCACAAGGGTAAGTATGCAGTTCATCCTGGATCCACGAAGATGTACCATGATTTGAAGACCTCGTTTTGGTGGCCGGGTATGAAGCGTGATATTGCTGAGTATGTATCTCGGTGCTTAACTTGTCAGAAGTCGAAGTACGAACATCAGAAACCGTCGGGACTCCTTCAACCTTTGGAGATTCCCGAATGGAAGTGGGACAGTATCGCGATGGATTTTGTAGTTGGACTTCCTCGGACGCGAGAAGGATATGATGCTATCTGGGTGATTGTTGATCGACTAACGAAGTCAGCTCATTTCTTGCGTGTTAGAACCACATATAATACAGAGAGGCTTGCCAGAATTTACCTGCAGGAGATTGTGAAGCTGCACGGAGTTCCTACGAGTATTGTCAGCGATCGTGATCCCAAGTTTACATCTAAGTTTTGGGAATCTTTTCAAGGAGCATTAGGGACCCACTTGAGGTTAAGTACTGCTTACCACCCGCAGACCGATGGTCAGACAGAACGCACCATTCAAGCTTTAGAGGACATGTTGCGAGCATGTGTTTTGGAGTTAGGAGGCAGCTGGGATAATTATCTGTCTTTGATTGAATTCGCTTACAACAATAGTTACCACTCCAGTATTCAGATGGCACCGTACGAAGCTTTGTATGGGAGGAAATGCAGATCCCCTTTATGTTGGACTGAAGTAGGTGAGCGAAGTATGTTAGGACCTGACTTAATTCAAGAAACATCCGAACAGGTAAAGAAGATTCGGGAAAATATGCAGAGGGCTCAGGCCAGACAGAAGAGTAATTACGACAAGCGTCATAAGCCTCTATCTTTCGAAGTCGGAGACCATGTATTTTTGAGAATCACACCTACATCGGGACTCGGGAGGAGAATGGGAGTTAAGAAGTTAAGTCCACGGTACTTAGGACCATATCTGATTATGGACCGGATTGGAGAGTCTGCATACCGGTTGGCTTTACCACCCAATCAGTCAGGAATTCACAATGTATTTCATGTGTCGCAGCTACGGAGGTATCTCTCTGATCCATCTCACGTGTTACAGCCGGAAGAAGTAGAACTAAAGGAAAATCTGACATATCATGTACAACTGTTCCAAATTCTTGAAAGATCCGTCAAGCGACTCCGTTCTAAAAGAAATCCCTTTGGTGAAAGTATTATGGAACAACAGATCGGCAGCTGTAGCCACTTGGGAGCGCGAGGACGACATTCAGAAACGCTATCCAGAACTGTTTAGCTCTTAAGTAAGTTTATTTTGCGGACAAAATTCCTATTTGGTGGGGAGAGTGTAACATCCCGCATAATTAGTAAAATACATAAGTACTATATGTTATAGATGTATGTGTAGATTTCGGATTTATGGTTTATGTGTGATGGCTTGCGAATTGTTGATTTTTATCTTTGGATGAGACTAAGGTAAGTATTTAAATTAAATCATAGGAGAATACATATGTAGGCATGTGAAATTTATTAAAATCATAAGAGTAATTTGATTGTGTGTGTTATAAGGCTTTAGTGTTTATTGGACTTTGGAAGTGGGCTAGTGTGTGTGGACTTGTCACTATTGGACTTGTGTGATTGGGTTCTTTGTGTGTGTGGCCAATGGCCCAAAGAGGATTCTTGGATCAATCATGTTCAGCCCAAATTAAATCCACACATAATTCCCTAAGCCTTGTCCAACAAGGTGTCTTGTGTGTCTAGAAACTTTCACATGGCAAGAGTAATTTCCACTCATTCTTGCGCAAAAGGACTTAGAAAAATCTGCCAACTTCTTCCTTGTTTGACCGCCACATCACCTAGCTTGTGCACCATTTGGATTCAACTTCATTGCATGGAAGACACATGCACTCCTTAGCACCATTTTGGGCTGCATACACCTCATTTAGGCGCACATGTAGAGAGCTTGGATCAGATTTTTTATGACACAAAATCTGCCTTTGAGTGTTGACTTGGAGAACCACCTTACACCTTCCATCATGAGGCTGAATTGTGCAGATTTTTGCATGCTTTTGGCAGTCCATCATGAGCCAAATCTGTCCTTGCTTCCTCTTGCAACCAAAGTAGGATTTTTGGACTGCACTTCCCCCATCATGTGCGCACAAGAGCACCCCCAAAGCAGATTTTTGGCTGCCACAAAGCTGTCTTGCTTGTGGACTTGGTGAACCTCCTAGCATGTGCTCATGATGCACCTCCTTTCCACTCCATCTTGTGCGCCTAGCTTGCTTGTTTATGTTAAAAATTCTGACTTGATAGCTATTATTCAGATCTGAATCCCCTCCTCACTCCTTGCATGTGCTTAGTGTATATTAGAAGCAACCCCTTGCTTGTTTTGACCATGTGTGCAGTCCCACCTTCACTAGAAATCAGAAATTTCATAATGCTTCATCATTGCAACCTCTCCTCACTTCTCTTTAAGTTATGCGCACAACTAGAGGGGGCTGTCCTCATTCTTCATTCAGCCCACATCTCCTCCTCCTCCCTCACTCCTAGCCGAACATACAAGTATTTGGAGGAAGAAAGAAAAGCTTTGATCACTCATCTTCCCTCACCTCTCAAAACCGTGGCCTATACCACCAAGTAAGTGTGAGTTTCCTTTCTCTTTTCCCCTCACTGTCCAGCCTTGGTACTCACCTTGGGAGCTGTCCAAAGTTGTCCTCCTCACCATTTATGCGCATAGATCATCTCCTAGGAAGTATGGACTTGTTGTTGGTAGAACTAGAAAGGTGTGGTGTGTGAGCAAGGAGTGTGTGCAACAAGAGGTAAGCCTAGAACTTAGACCTTTTACATTGTGTGAAACTATGTGTGCATGAGATGTCTACTTGGTTCTATTTGTGTTGGATTCTTGAATGAGCATGGTGAAGGAATAAGGATGAGTTACTTGATGATACTTGTGTATTTTCATTATTGCATGAGATTTTCTTTAAGCCTTATAGCACATTGCATGATATAATGGAATGAAAGTCCCATGGTTATGTTTGAGTTTGTGCCACTGTTTTGAGAATGCATATGCCACTGTTTCGGTTGGACAAGCTCACCATTTTGACGCCACTGTTTTGTATAAAAACACTCACTGTTTTAGTCCATTATGTGCCACTGTTTCTGCATAAAAACACTCACTGTTTTAGTCCATTATATGCCACTGTTTCTGCATAAAAACACTCACTGTTTTAGTCCATTATGTGCCACTGTTTCTGCATAAAAACACTCACTGTTTTAGTCCATTATGTGCCACTGTTTCTGCATAAAAACACTCACTGTTTTAGTCCATTATGTGCCACTGTTTCTGCATAAAACGCTCACTGTTTTAATGTCCAAAAATCATGATCTATGCCACTGTTTTAATCACCATTTATGCCACTGTCTTAATGTTCAAAAATCTCTCTTTATGCCACTGTTTTGATGTGCAAATACCTCTACCTATGTCACTGTTTCATGTTCAAATGCAACCATTCATGCCACTGTTTTGATGCACAAATAACACTATTTATGCCACTGTTTTGAGGTTCAAATGCCATTGACAATGTCACTGTTTTAACATTCAAATACCACTGTTTCTGCCACTGTCTAAAGCCACTGTTCTGCCACTGTTTTGAGGTCCAAAATGTCACTGTTTCTGTTTTAAAATGGTCACTGTTTTTCTGCTGTAAAACGTCACTGTTTCTGTCCACTGTTTTTAAGTAAAACGTCACTGTTTCTGTCCACTGTTTTTAAGGAAAAAGTCACTGTTTCTGCTCACTGTTTTAAGAACAAACGTCACTGTTTTCTGCTGTAAAACACTGCTGTATGCTCACTGTTTCTCTGCTGTAAAACACTGCTGTATGCTCACTGTTTTTCCACTGTAAAACGCTGTTGTATGCTCACTGTTTTCCACTGTAAGACTGTAAGACACTGCTGTATACTCACTGTTTCTGCTGTAAATAGCCACTGTAAATGATTGGTTGTAATTGATTTAGGTGCGCTTAAGAAGTGAGATACTTCGCTGCTGTTTGGTATTATTTAAGGCACGCAAAGGTAAGTGTCAGGCGATATTGCCTAATGTGACTATTGACTACTGGTATAAAATTGTGACATGATGCTCCATATTCCGTAAAAATATTATGTTCCATTATGATGAAAGGAAACTGCCAAAAATGTGCCGTGATGGCTATATGATTATGAGGTAAAGACGTTATGTGGCAGCATAACGCATATGAAAAGTATATGTGCCGTGATGGCTATATGAAAGGTATATAAGCATGCACCTTACATCATACCGCATTTTTACGCTTTGTGTGTGAAAGCATAGCATGACATGCATGTATCATGATGATATATGCCTTGTTTTAGAATAGTTATGTACAGGACCATGTGTTTGAGCAAGCATCATATAGGCATCCCCAAGGTACCGGGGTATGGGACACTTGGCATCAGTCCGCATAGGCCCACAGTTGGAATCCACATGGAGCTCAGGTGCCAAGGGTATATTTGATTCCACTGTGAAGTGCGCGCACGACGGTGCTAAAAGCGCAAAGGAAAGGCGTTATATACGCAATATATGAATATGATGAAAAGGAAAGGCGTTATATGCGCTATATATATGAATATGAGGAAAAGGAAAAAGGAAAAAGGAACAAGGATATGTTGAAGTGACTGTTATGATTTGGTGCCTAGTTAATACTGTTATATTACTGGTTTTGTTGCCACACTACTGGGATTATTCTCACCCCTTCGGGGCTGCTATTTTTCCAAAATGGCAGGAGGACGTAAAAGCAATTGAAGGAGTGATGTTTTGCTGTTGTTTGCTGATGCATGGATTATCACTGTTGCTGTTTGATTGATTGGATGACTGTAATGTTTAATGTTTTGGTACTCTTGGATGACTGTAGACCTTATCATCTTTATTTTATCTTGAACTTTACGAACAGCGGCTATTTTTGGAAAACGTTTGTGAAAGGGATTTTTGAAAGACTTAAGTGCTGAAATTTTTACAGTGCACCTTACGGGTGGTGTTTTTATGAGCAAACGAACTCTGATTTACTATTATTTTATATGCACGCGAAGCCCCAAACGTGCTCTTTCTAAATCACTTGAAATATTTTTTATCGTCCAAACAGAAGTGATAAGAACTGTAGAAACGCTTTTTCGGATTTGTTTACTGCTATGAGAATCTTTGTTAGCTCATGAGACGTTAACGACTCTAATTCCGCTTAGCAAACGACTCTCTTAGATGCATACAAGGGAGGGCGTTACACTTTGCTTCTTTCCTAAGACTGTGTTATATTTTGAAACATAGTATCAAAATCAGGCATACAATGAAATTTTTAGAAAGAAAACAACATCAGAAATTCAGAATTAGACACAGTGATTATTTTAGCAAGTAGAGGTGTCGAACTGATTGTCAAAGGAAATAAATACATAAATGTTAACAAGTGTGTATACAATTTTGGGCATGAAAAAAGAAGGTAACATGCATGATTTCAGCACAGCATGAATAAATAAGACTAAAATATCCTCAAAAAAATATATCATCAACATATTTTAGCATGTCAGGTATTGAATAGAGAAAGAAGGAAAGGAAGAAATAATTTTATCGAAACAATAAAAAAAAAACAAATATCAAAGCCTCAACAGAATTAAGACTTTAACAAAACAATGTCAAACATTAACTAACTTTGATAGTCCAAACCTAACTACTAATGTCTCAATCTCAGCAATAAAAAACACATTCAAAAGTATGAGACAAAAAATATCAATATACACCAGAAAAAAAAAACATGCTTAGGCATCACTAAAAAAATATATTTATTTAACATATTAAACTCAAATTAGTAAGAAAAAAATTAAAAAAAAAAGATGAGTTTCATTATATCATACCCGTCCTTCATTTCTTGAACTCTTGCTTGAGACTGACCATCTTGGGCAAGCAAGATGCATGGAACCTCCAATATCTTTCTCTTATTTCCCAATAATTTAGGTTGGCTGTTGATGCCATTGCTTTCTTGCTTAAAGTTGTCAGGCCCTCTACCTGTTATTACCGTGCTTCTATCAGTATCTTCCGGAGGATCTAATTTCACAGAATGCATATCAACTGTCCGAATATCAGAGTATCCAAGAATATCTTCCGGAGGAACTGGCCTTTGGTTAGTTCGAGAGAAAAAAAGAATATAAGCCTTTTCTGACAAAACTTGTTGCAAGGTTGCAACTGTCACACGAGAATCATCACAGCGATACCACCTACCCATTGCATCCTGTGAACAAAATAGGAAATTAGATTCTGGCATATTTGGGGATGAATGTATTGGCTACATAGTTGTGTAAAGGTGAACTATAAATTCACAAACCTTTATATAAGCATAATAGTGACCAGATTTCGGGGAGTCGCCTGAATGCACAATAGCACCAAAGAGCTTATATTTTGGTTGTGGATCCTACATAAACATGACTATTAGAAATGAAGGAAGCTAGATATAATATTAGAATGAGGGAAAAAAAGACTAGGGAAATATGGGCCATGTAGCACCAGTCTTATTAAAGGTCAGCCTAGGTTGGAAAAATACTGAAACTTTGTTGGCATTCACCAAGAGATTTATGCTTTTTATTGTTAGTGGCTCATCGATATACAGTATTATAGCCTCTTTGAAGTTTCACCAATTAGTTTGAAGTCCCAATCTGGACACTCTTTTTACAACTAAATATCACCTAAAGTATGTATGAGCATGTATATTTAATGGATAATGGATAGTTCATGTTCTATATGTGTGTGAGTGTGTGTGTGTACAGTTCTTAAACATTTCAAACAATTTCACCTTGTATTTTATACCATAATTTGAATATGAACTGGGATTAAACAAAGAAAATCAAAGTTGATTAAGATCAAAGGATATTTAGAATTTTCATGGGTCCCAGACCTCTATCATTAATGCTTTCAATACATCTCATGGATTACAAACTGCTGCATATTGCAAACTTAGTCTTTTACTATGACTTTGACAGGTTTACCCATACAAGAGTGCTTTTTAATACGTCCAAATGTTTGTCTATGATTACCAACCACAAGCCATAATGGTAATACTATCCCATAGAAGATGTAATGCGAGATTTCTTCTTCAAACCTGACCATTCTGCTCTAATATAGCAAGCCACCACAAAGCTTAAAAGCAACACAACGATTTTCTACACAATACCCATGATGTGCAACTAGGGTATACAGAGTTTAAAAAACACGATTCATCTTCCATCTACTAACTCTTCTTAACGTGCTTTGACAACAATCCAAGTCATCATTACAGGAAACAACATAGACAGACTTATAAAGCAAACACCAATAGCACCTAAAGATGTCGAGGAAACTGATGGAACTGGATGAAAAATAGGCAACTAACCTTTACTACAAAAGAAAACTCTGATCAGTATCAATGAAATACAGAGCAGATATCAAGAATGATAGAGTAGGATTCTCTCTGTATCTCTCCTGGTATTCGAGAGAACTGATTCTCTCCCTTCCAATTTCTCTCAAGAACCGAAAGTTAATTCCAATTTTCCCTCTATTCCTAGTTATACCTTATAAACCACCTTCTCTTCCTTCCCATTCTGTAAAAGCTTTTCCTAACTAGCACTCCAGCAATCATATTACAACTAACTAACTACCTCTTCAGTTATTATAGTTATTTCCCTCATCCCACTCCTATCAATACTCCCCCCTCTGAAACAATACCTTGTCTAACAGTTTTTCCATGTCTACACAAGTTGTCCATGTCTAACAGCAAAAGAACTAAGGCAGGGTCCCTAGAATTCGAGCTCAGAATTTCAGCATTGACTGGACAACCATACGTCAACATCATATAATATCCAAAAGGGTCAAATATCACTTGTAGGATTCTCTCTATCTCTCCAGACTCCAAGTATTTAAGAAACTTGGTTCTTTCAATTCCAATTTCTCTCAACAACCATAAACTAAATCCAGTCTTCCATCTATTTCTAGTTATATTCTACAAACCCCCTTCTCTTCCTTCCCATTCAGTTAAAGCTGCTCCTAACTAACAGCCCGGTTGTCATATTACAACTAAAAGCTTCTTCCAACTAAATATTCAGTTATTACAGTTGTTTCCCTTATCAACCACCTAACAGAAACCAATCTCACGCAATAATAAAGTATGAAACCACAATTTACCCAAAGATATTTCCCATTTGACCTCAAAATGCAACGCCAATCCTATATGGTATCAAAAATTGCTTTTATTTTTCATCTCCCAAGAACAAAAAGAGCACAATCATCTCATTTGATAGGCTTCTGTACAAGCTAACCATCATGCATACATTAAAAACAAATAACAGTGGGCTGCCAAGCCAACCATTGTGCACTTTTAATCTTGTTCCATTTCTTCGGTTTGGTTGTAATTTTCTCTTTCTTTAGTTTTCTTGTGGGGGATATCTTATCCTCCTCACTTTGTACCTCTCTTCTTTCTTAATATTTTTCTTATTTATAAATAATAATAATAATAATAATATTAAATTTGAGTGACAAGCAAACTCTAAAATCAGTCATGAGGGCTTAACAAAAAACAATTTAGCATCAAATGTAAGGGTGCGCCTCCATGCCCAAAAACAAACACAACCACAAACTTTTCAAGTAACTAATTCAAAATGAACACCAAACATACCTGGCTTGCTTTGGCCATGAAGCTAGAGAGCCCCAAAACCTCTTCACATGCAACAGCCTTATCAAACTTGACACCCGATATGCCATGAAATCTCTGCAATCCAAAATTCAGCAGCACACAATCATTCAACCAAAAAACCCGAGATGCCGCTAATCCAATCAACCAACACAAAGAACAAGAAACATAACCAACCTTGAGTTGTATAGCAAGGACATTAGGTGCTTGGAGTATGGACATTTGCTTCTTAGCCGGCACCAATTTCTTACAACTGAATAATGCCCACAAGTTCATGCTTTCAATAAAACCCATGCATACCCAAAAACAAAGATTTTAAAAAACTTAAAAGCAAAAAGGAGAAGAACACACTCACTTATCACACTTGTACTTATTGTTGCCATCTAAAACCTCAGGCTGAAAATACTTTTGCATGGAGTCTTCAACCGAGTTACTATGGAAAACGTCAAGATTGATATCCATTATCTCATCAACCTTATTGGACTCAAATCCACAACACAGACACTTCACCTGACTCTGTAAGGCTCCACCAAAAATCTCCTTCACCACGGTACTGCCACTGGCACCACCCGAGGCGGAGGTACCGTTGGCAGTATCTTTCCGGCGGAGCTTCTTGAGGCGGAGGCAGGTGTTGTGGCAGGCATAGATGACGTGAATGAGGAATTCGTGCGCGTCCTCTTGCTGACCGCAGCGGAAGTGCTTGGCAAAGATTCTGAGGCAGCTATGGATCTTGGAAGGAGCATCATGAGGGAGATCGACACGTAGGGAGCGCGCAATTTGCTTCTCCAGTATGCAGAAGGGGCAAGAAGAAGCAGGAGAATCACCTGAAAGAGGAAAAAGGAATAGGTTAGGGCACGAAAAAAGAAAATTAAGGAAAACTAAGGAAAATAGAGGAAATAAGAGAGTAAGGGTTTTACAGAGAGAGGAATGTTGATAACGGAGGCAGAGATTGGCGAGAGGGGGAGTGTAGGTGAGGCACTGGAGAACGCTGTTCAGGTAGCACGAGTTCCCCAGGTTTAGGAGCCCTAACGGAGGACCGGTTTTACGCTTCTGACTCAGGAGACTCGGCTGCCAAGTCATCTGCAGGGCCATCCCGCCACCGCAATCCCATCGCGCTTTTTTCAGTTTTTTCCCTCTCTGTTCCACTCTTAGTCTTTTTCCTTTTTTGTTCCCTTCTAGCACCACCTGCTAATCCCCCAGAAAAAAAAATTGTATATAATATTCAAATATCATATGTGCAATATGATTGTGACCGAACAGAGTCTATTCAACAACTCAGATTTCAAGAAAAATAAAAATAATAAAATATGCCTTAAAAATCAGAATAAATTATGGGATTATATAAGAGAACCTAGGGATTAAGATTACCTTGTCTCTATCTTTGCTAACCATTTTTGCTCTAACTTCTAGAGGAAAGAGAATAATTTGGGGCGGTTGGTAACTAGAAGAATATAAAATAAGTTTATGAAGTAGGAAGAGATAGTAGTAGAGGAGAAGAGAATTCCTTCAGGATTGAAAGTAAATTAGTTTGGTTAGGCTAGGCCTCTATTTATAGTTGATGTTTTTGGCTCGGATATGAGTTTCTTGCAATGTTATCTATAAGAACCCGCACCATTAAATTAGGAAATTAAGTTAATTAAATGTGGAGTTTTATTTTAATGGAATTTATGAGTCATAAGGTTAGCAGTTATGAAATTTATGAGTCATAAGGTTAGCAGTTATGGAATTTATGAGTTATAAGGTTAGCAGTTATGGAATTTATGAGTTATAAGTAGCAGTTATAGAGTTTAAGAGTCAGTCGTTATTTCTTTGTAATTAAGTTGGGTTTTAATTGTGTTTATGGCTATTTAGGGTTGCAGTTTTAGAAATTCAAATTTTAGCCTACAAATAGTCTAGTATATCATTTGAAAACCTAGGGTAAGTCTCTTCATCTGATCTTGAGTTAGTCTTTTTCCTTTTTTTCCCTTCTAGCACCTGCTAATCCCCCCAGAAAAAAATTGTATATAATATTCAAATAAGATATGTTCAACATGATTGTGACCGAACAAAGAGTCTATTCAATGTCTCAGATTTCAAGAAAAATAAAAAAAATAAAATACGCCTTAAAAATCAGAATAAATTATGGGATTATATAAGAAAACCTAGGGATTAAGATTACCTTGTCTCTATCTTTGCTAACCATTTTTGCTCTAGAGGAAAGAGAATAATTTGGGGCGGTTGGTAACTAGAAGAATATAAAATAAGTTTATGAAGTAAGAAGAGATAGTAGTAGAGGAGAAGAGAATTCCTTCAGGATTGAAAGTAAATTAGTTTGGTTAGGATAGGCCTCTATTTATAGTTGATGTTTTTGGCTCGGATATGATTTTCTTGCAATGTTATCTGTAAGAATCTGCAACGTTAAATTAGAAAATTAAGTTAATTAAATGTGGAATTTTATTTTAATGGAATTTATGAGTCATAAGGTTAGCAGTTATGAAATTTATGAGTCATAAGGTTAGCAGTTATGGAATTTATGAGTTATAAGGTTAGCAGTTATGAAATTTATGAGTCATAAGGTTAGCAGTATGGAGTTTAAGATTAAGTTGGGTTTTAATTGTGTTTATGGCTATTTAGGGTTACAGTTTTAGAAATTCAAATTTTAGCCTACAAATAGTCTAATATCATTTGAAAACATATGTGCTTTTTCAACATGATTGTAAATTGTATATAATATTCAAATATCATATGTGCAACATGAAACGAACAAAGTTTATTCAACGACTCAGATTTCAAGAAAAATAAAAATAATAAAATACGCCTTAAAAATCAGAATAAATTATGGGATTATATAAGAGAACCAAGGGATTAAGATTACCTTGTCTCTATTTTTGCTAACCATTTTTGCTCTAACTTCTAGAGGAAAGAGAATAATTTGGGGCGGTTGGTAACTAGAAGAATTTAAAATAAGTTTATGAATTAAGAAGAGATAGTAGTAGAGGAGAATAGAATTCCTTCAGGATTGAAAGTAAATTAGTTTGGTTAGGCTGGGCCTCTATTTATAGTTGAAGTTTTGGGCTCGGATATGGGTTTCTTGCAATGTTATCAGAACCGGCCCGGTGATCGAACCGGTTAAGGTACTGGGTCATTGGGTCACTGGTTCCGCTTAAACCGGTTAAATATA
Organism: Gastrolobium villosum; assembly: GCA_032173675.1. Classification (NCBI taxonomy): domain Eukaryota; kingdom Viridiplantae; phylum Streptophyta; class Magnoliopsida; order Fabales; family Fabaceae; genus Gastrolobium; species Gastrolobium villosum. Next base: position 4,747 of record JAVKPL010006622.1, on the reverse strand, counting down.
TATAAAATTTATATTTTATATTTCAATTTTTGAAAAAAAAAATCATGACATCATAGTAATTAATGGCATATATGAAGATAGTGAAAATAAAGAAATAAAAAATTGTAAATTTAAATAATAAGATATTGTAAAAGGAAGAGATAAGATAAGAAATAAGTGGCAATGGGCAATGCAGCGTGTAAATTACGAAACCCAAAGTCTCTCTTTCACTTTCTCTTTCTTCTTCACTGCTGTTTTTGAACTTCCCAAAGTCTCTCTGTCTCATTTTTTCTCTTTCTTCTTCACAGCTGTTTTTGAAATTCTCTCTCCTTCGCTATGTCTTCTCTTCAGACTTCAATGGTCGGACATCGTTGCCTCTTCATGGCCAATCTTTCTTCTAATATCTTCGACTACTCCTTCTTCATGGTCTCCTCCTCCCCCCTCTCCTTCTCTGTGTTTGGTTTCATCCGAACAATTTCTTTTTTGGCCCGGCGAGTCACCGGTTTTATTAAAACCGGCCGGTTCACTCCAGTTAACTCCGATTCACACCGGGTCACTTGCATTTCCGGTCTACTGCTTTGACCGGACCGATCTCATGGCCGGTTTACCGGTTTCCGGTTCGAACCGGCCGGTCCGATCCGGTCCGGTTCTTATAACACTGGTTTCTTGCAAATTATTTTCTTATTCTTCATTGATGTATCTGGCTCAAATATCGGCTTCATACACAATTTTTTTTTCTTTTTTTAATTTCTTATTTCCCAAAATATCTCTAACCCATTATTGAGCACTCATCATATCGAATCAAATGATGTTTTTTAACCCTTCCTAATCCAATCAAACATTGCAAATCAAATAATCAAACATTAAAGAATAAATGATCAATCAATTAATAATTCAATAAATTACAATTTATCATCTAATATGTATATATATATATATATATATATATATATATATATATATAATTTAATTGTTAAATTACAAATTATCAAAATTAATTTCCAATAGCACTCATATCGCACGAAATAATTTTATCAAAGGTAAAATATATATTATAATTTGTTATCTACACCAACAAATATACATATATATATATATATATATATTATTAATACTAATTTATAGTTTATTATTATTATTATTATTATTAATTAAATTTATTTTATAGACATTATTATTATTAATATATTATTATTATTATTATAAATTACTATTATTTTTCTGGGATATTACAATCTTGGAGTGCAATAAATTTGCCTTAAGTCCAGTGGCGGACCCAGGAATTTTATCGAGGGGGAGAAAAATAAAAATACCTCTTCATAAATAAAAGTACTTCAAATATAATACAAACCTAATATGCAAAAAATTGAAAGAAATATATTATAGAAATTAAAATCACTTCAGTTGACTCTTACTCTACGTGTTTTCATATTGTTAAACTCATCTATAATTGAATATGTGCTAAAACTCAAAACAAAAGATTTGGTTTGTGATTTAATTAAAAATAAAAATAAAAATTAATAATAAAAAGGAAAATAAAATAAAGATTTGATTTGTGATTTAAACTCAAAAATTAATTTGAAAAATTTGTATTAATAAAGGAAATAATTAAATAAATATTCAAGAACTCTAAGGAAAAATGATTTTATTTTTGAAAAATATTCATAGGCCATCATTAATTTCAAACCACGAATAATAACCAAGAAACTTATAGCATTAATCATTAATTTCAAAAATAAAATCCATTTTCTTTTGAGATTTAGAATATTTATTTAATTATTACCTTTATTAATACTGATTTTTCAAATTAATTTCTGAGTTTAAATCACAAATCAAATCTTTATTTATCTTTTTTATATTAAATCACAAATCCAGAACTCAGAGGCTTTTGGGTTTAACCGCTCTTATAATACCATTCTTGCAAATTTAAATTGTGTTTGTAAGAAATAAAATATGTAAAATGAGATGTCATTGCGTAGATCTCGAAAAGTTATGTGAAATAAAAAAAAAGAATTACCTGATTTAGATACCCGAGTCAAAAGTTATGGGAAAATAGGTCATCATTTATTACAAATATAAAATAACACTACTTTCTGCCTTCAAAATTGAGTCTATTAATTTCGCTATATTCAAGAAAAACTATAATAACAATGAAAACACTCTAAAATGTTTCCTATTTAATAAGTTTATAAATTCGAAATTTTAATTCAAATTTTTAATTCTACCACTTCTTGATGCATTGAAATTGGTTAAGTTTATTACTGATATTTATTATTATACCTATAATTTTTTTTGCTTGAGTAATTGTTAACCCTATTAATATCCCACTATTGAGCTTATTTAGTAAAAAAATAAAATTATTTTGTGTATAAATAGTGGTTGGTGATCAAAACCCAGAATTCAAATCAAAAGCCTCATAAAACAAATTAGCTAATTACAAAGTCAAACTAAAGGAGTTATAGATTAAACAAAAAAATATTTAAAATTATAAATAATGTATAGTTGATTAAACAATAATTTAAATTCGAAATTTAAATAAAAAATAAGAAATGACATATCTTCTAAATAGGAAATACAAAGGAAACTCTGGCGAATTTTCTGTAGAATTGGCAGTTTTTGGGTGAACTTTGGGAGAGCGTATCTCTCTCCATAGTGGTCCGATTGGGACGTGCCATACGCCATTTTGAAGCTTAAGATGTCCCCTACATTGTGTCAAAAGCCTAGGTTCATTGGTGGTGTGCGCAGCCCATGGGGGCTGTTGTAACATACTGCCCTGTTCTGCCCTGTTTTTGTTGGCAGATTTGAGGTAGTTTTGAGAAATTAATTCCCGCTTCGTTACTTGGTCAAATTAAGCATACGATATATCAAATCGAAGTTTGAGGTGTCTAGTTTATGGTGTAAAAGTTTGAGAGTCATTGGTTGGGCGGTTAGGTACAGTTTATTCCATGAAGATTGTAGGTTTTAGGCTGTTTTGGAGTTGGTAGGCAATGTTGTTTGTCCATCTTAAAACGGCGATAACCGGAGCTCACGAGCTCGGAATCGAGTGTGTGATAGCTTGTTAGAAAGGTAAGTGAATAAGGAAAAAAGATAACCTGGAGTTTAAGTTTGGATTTTTATTTTGTGTTCGTAGAAAAACAAATTAGCAAGTCCGGTTAAGTGGTAAAAACGTAAAAGTGAGGAATTGGCTAAGTGGGTTTATGGGAACCCCTTAGTGTCTTGTATGTAGTAGATTAAAGTGTATAAACAATTTAAGTAAGTCTTCCGCTAGTGTTACAGTTGCGATCACAACTTTTTATTATTACGCTTTTTATACTTTTACTGTTCGCGTAATAATCGGAAAAAGTTTATTCTCATTTTTATAAATGAACTGCTGTGATTTTAACTGCGCTTAATATCATAATTAATGTTAACAATACCGGTACGTAACGGGCTGTTACATTTTATGGTATCAGAGCAGTTTTGTTAGGGAACTCTGATAATATATATAGATGTGTTATGTGCTACATAGTTGTATGTAGATTCTTATCGATTACTGTATATGTAATTCCTTAGTGTGGGTCTGATCAACCCATTCCTTTGTGTTACATGTGTGGTCATCGTAAGAAGCCTGCGTAGTAACCTTGAAGCACCGAGTGTGAGTCTTTAGCCTGATGTTGTGGCTGCAGTGTTAACTGCTCCATGGACAAAGGATGGCAGTAAGTCAAGTATGAATATTAGAAGGCATAAAAGAACAGACATAAATATTATATCTGACTTCGATGAAAGTCAAGAGAGAAGTGTATTATAAGCAACAGGGGTGTACAATTTATGATATGTACAATATGAGCATAGACGAACTTTGCAGTATTATGAAAGACAAACATATAACAGAGATGAGCTTATGAGATTGGTGAAATTCCAGGTATATGTGTAGTATAGTAAGACAATTATGTACAAGTGGTCTTGGTGAATAGACTTCATCAAGGCGAGAGGTTTTGATCCTGAAGAATTATTGAGAAAAGGGAACAGATATTCGTATGCGTGAGTTAAACACGTCATGTTTGATTAGCAGTTATGAGACCAGGACAAGTGCGGTGCACTTGAATGAATTGGGATGGCTCAAGCAGAGAAACAAATATAATATGTGATGAGTAATCCTACGAGGTTTGACCACGTGAAAGTATGATGTTGGTAGATTGGTAATGTGAGAGGTATTGAAATATGGGAGTGAATTCCATAAAGAGGTAGTGTTGACTAAACACAAGTGAGGTGAATATTGGTATTTGATACGGAGTGATAGACGGAGTAAAGGTATTTACAAGGTAAAGAGATATTCTACAACCACCAAGGGTGGAAGTGATCAGGAAAATTGATGAGTTGCTCTACAGTATTGAGCATATGTTATGTGAGCCGTGACGGGAAATGGACTAGAACGGTGGTATAAGTTGTGAGTTATTGTTGCATAACAATAAGTTGAGATGGTATGATTAGAGAATGAGTGAAGGTAAAACTTAATGTGAAATCAAGTAATTAGTATAGGAACCAAGTGGCAATAAAGTGCGAAAGTCAGAGGTTAATGAAAGAACTGACGTGTAAAGTGTAATGATAAGATGAAAATGATAAGATTTGTTAGTGAGCTGAGGTATAATCGTCAGTGCAAGAACGGACGAGTAGTTTTGAGTGCAAAGGGTTAATGTAAATTTCAGGGCAAGGATTGAGGTGAAGTAGTTATCGGTGATTCGACAGAAATGATTGGAAGATCCCTGTGTGATGGGAAATGTGAAACTTA
>JAVKPL010006621.1:0-26668 GCA_032173675.1 Gastrolobium villosum | reverse complement strand
TATAGTTAAAAACTTAATTATATATATATATATATATATATATATATATATATATATATATATATATATATGAAACATTTAGGCTTTGTTTGGGAGTTTGGAGGGGAAGGGAAGGAAGGGGATCCAAGGGGGAGGAAGGAGAAGGGAAGGAAAGAAATTGGAGGGTATTCCCTACCCTTGTTTGGGAGTTAAAAAAATGGTAAAGGAGGAAAATGGAGGATCAATGAGAAATTTTTACAATTTTACCCTTTTTCTAAAATTTTATAGAAATAAAATTTCAGTCAAAATTTTCCACGAAATTTAGTTTTCGTCAAAAGTTTTGACGAAAATGATTTGTTAAATATTTTCGACAAAAAAATTTCCATCAAAAGTTTTGACGGAAAAAAGAATTCCTTCAAAAATTTTGACGAAAGATTTTTCGTTCAAAATCTTCGATCAAAATGTGTCTCAATGAAAATTTCAACGAAAATATTTTTTCAAAAATTTTGAGGGAAATGTTTCTATGAAACTTTCGACAAAATTTAAATTCTGTAAAAAAATTTGACGGATTTTTTTTTTTGTCGAAATTTTTTGACGAAAATCTGTTTTGTTGAAAATTTCGATATAAATAATTTTTATCGAAAATTTTGTCGAAAATATTTTTCTTCAAAAAATTTCGATGGAAATTTTGTTCGTCAAAAAATATGATGAAAATATTATCGTCGAAAACATTTGACGGAATTTGAATTCTGTAAAGAATTTTGACAAATTTTTTTTCGTCAAAATTTTTAACAGAAATGTTTTCAGTTAAAAAATTTTACGAAAAAATTTCAATGAAAATCTGTTTCGTTAAAATTTTTGATAGAATATCTTTTCTGTCAATATTTTTTATGGAAATATTTTCTGTCAAACATTTTTGACAAAAATGTGTTACATTGAAAATTTTGATGTAAATATTTTTTAATCGAAAAATTTGACGGAAATATTTTTCGTCGAATTTTTTTGATGAAAATGTGTTTCTTAAAAATTTTGACAGAAATTTTTGTATCAAAAAGTTTAACGAAAATATTTTTGTCGAAAACATTCCACGGAATTTAAATTCTGTAAAGAATTTTGATGAAATTTTTCTGTAAAATTTTTTCAATGAAAATGTGTTTCATTGAACATTTTGATGGAAATATCTTTTGTGAAAAATTTCAATGAATATGTGTTTTTGTGAAATATGTTGAGGGAAATACTTTGACGAAATTTAGATCCCGTAAAGAATTTTGACAAAAAAAAAATTAGTCAAATTTTTTTACATAAATGTTTTTATTCACAATTTTTGATAGAAATGTCTTTTGCAAAATATCTTGACGTAAATGTTTTATGTCGAAATTTTTCGATAGAAATGTGTTTCTTCAAAATTTTGGACGAAATTATCTTCTTGGAAAGTTTTGACGGAATTTAGATTCTATCAATAATTTTGGTTGAATTTTTTTTTCCGTAAAAAATTTATGTTAGTGATTATTGCAAAATTTGTTCCGTATCTAATTTCGTCTTTAGTGTTGAGGAAAGTTTTTTGACGTATATGATTTTTATCAAAAATTTATCACTATTTTTTACGAAATATTTTTCGTCGATAAATTCTGTCGTTATTTGAGACTTTTCTAATAATGTCACATTTAAAAATGATTTACATTTATGTAGTTTTCACATTTTAATGCTAATGGTAGATAAGTAATTTTTAATATTTTCCCCCTCAAACCCTCCAAATTTTGGGAACTTAACTTTTGTAAAGAATGAGAATTTTGGAGGGTTTAGTAAAAACCCCCAAAACCTTTCCCTCATTTTTTTAACTCACAAACAAGGGAAGGACTTCCTAAAACCCTCCCTTCCCCTCCTAAAACCATCTCCCAAACATACCCTTAAAAACCATATTATTTTACCGAATTAAAAAATTAGATAAAAATTTCTCAGTATAAGTTATTATTATAAAATCAAATTCAAGAAAATAAAGTTTTACTTTGTGGGGTCTGCAAAAAATTGTATATTATTATTTTAATAAAAAATTGCGAAAATATAATCATTTTGAACCAAATGACATATCTATTGTACTAAATTTCGCCCAATTTAAGGAAAACTAGCCTCATCCAATTTCAGCGAAACACCTAGGGGAATCTCGCCTAATTTAAGCGAAACTCAGCAAGTATATTGTTGCGTAAAATTGACAAGTGCATCGATTTTACCAAGTAATAAAAAAGTGAGTAGAGTATCGTCTCCACGAGGATTGAGGCACTTAAGTTGTTATAATTATTCCTCTCTTGTTGGATTAATCAAAATAGGTTGAGAACAATTGTGGTTTATGAAATAAACTAAAACAATTAAAGAAAAATGTAAATGATTCCAAAAGTGCTTTCAGAATGCAAGAACAAAAGATTAAGGATGGAGAAAATATTTGAAAAAATATTGCGGTAAAAAGACACCAATACCTTTCTGATCCCCACCTTGCAACTTGGGTTACGTTTACATTTACTTATTCAATTGATCAAACGATTCATCATCTTTTTTATGATTAGTTAAGCCCTAATCCCTTAGTGACTTTAACCTTATTAACTCTATTAGAATCCTAAACCCTTAGAAATCCTTTTTCAAGTTAACACTTAGAATCAATGAATCATTAACGTTTGCGGTTCATGTGACCTATCCTTAGTGCGTACATGAACAGTTATCTTATTCTTTGTCATGAATTAGAATTTCAATATCCCTATTGAAAACCTTAACCCTCGCAATCCTACTAGATTGATCAGTTCCAATAGAATTATAGAATGAAGAACAAGAAAAGATAAATTCAATTAAAATAGATAAACATAAATTTCAACCAAGGTACAAGGGATTCACATCAAGGATCGCGACCCTTACCACAATGATAAAACTAGCCATACATGTTTATGTATGACAAAATAAAAGTAAAAGAGATTGACATTCAGAACCTAAAAGAGAAAAGGAAAATGAAGATCTTCCGTCTTGATCGATTGAATCCTTGAATCTCCAAGAAGCTCCCAAGAATTCTCCCTTCATTTGATGTTTTTCTCTTCTTATAGTTGTCAAAAAGTACCTCCTCTCTATGTTTCTGATCCTTTTATTAGGTTTTGAGAAAACCTACTTTTACTTGCACTCCAATTGGAACTTATTTTGGGTAATTCGCATCAGATTGGAGTTAAAAATATATCGCCCACGCACTTTGCGCCAGGCCTGGCGCACTGTGCTTGGGAAAACAGAAGAGGAGTTGCAGAGTGGCGCACCGTGCGCCGCTTCCCGCGCGCCGAGTTGGTGCGTCGTGTGCCGCCTCCCTCGCTCTTTGTGCCGGGATACAGGAGCAAATCGTCCGAATTGGCGCGGGGTGCGCCGGGTACCGCACATTGTGTGCCGACCTCAGTGCGTCGTGCGCCAGCGGGAAATTTGGCTTCTCCGTTTTTGCTCCTTTTTGTGGCGTTTCCTGCTATTTAAACACACAACTTGAGTGAGAGCATGATTGAGAAAGAATAATCAATATTTCTTGCATTTAATGACTATTTTCACCCATTTATGATTATTTCCTTGCTTCTTTTGAGTTAGAAAACATCATATGCTAGACGCACATCATATAAAAAAAATGGTCTCATTCAAGTTCAACAAAAATGATGACTATATATACATAAATTTAAGCAAGAAATGTGTTATATTGAGTTTTATTAATTTTCGAGCATATTATTTATTATTATTATTATTCTTATATATCATAAAATATGTTATATTTTTTTGTTTTTAAGATTAAAAATATTAAATATTTTTTCCCAAAAATTCTTTATAAGCACAAAATAAATAGAACTGTTTTTCTTTAAAAACAATATCAGAGAACTTGAATAATTTTGAAAGAGTAAAAGGCAAAATATGACTAACGATTTTTTCAATATAGAATAATGCTAGTGACAAAAAGAATATTAAACATATTCTTGTTTAATATTTTAAATATATTTTTAAGAAGCAACCCGGCCATTAATTAAATATCCTTTACATTTTAAATATATTTTTTATTTAATATTTTTGTTTAAATATTAAACACTCTATCAAAAGAATATTTTAAGAAGGATATATATAGTCCTAACTATTAAATTTGGGTGGAGTTAGTGTATGGAAATTAAGAACACAACTTTATATATAGCCAGCATCATACCGGAAAAATTAAGAAATTATTTACAACATATTTGATCAACCTGAATTAATTACGCAAACAACAATGTCGTGAAGCTCCTATTATAACATTTTTTTTAGTAAATGTTATAACATTTTAATTTCATGATCTGCTCATGTTTGTTTTCTTTCATTATTTTTTATCTATTTTGATCCGAGTCATATAATAAATAATAATTTGCCTATTTTTTTTACATGACACTGGGTTTCCTTATAATATATATATCAATTACTAAACTTGATTACTAGAATCTCAATAATAATACTTTATCAATTCTTAGTTTCTTGCCATTTTTTAATACTTTTAAAATAAAACAAAAATCTTGAGACACCCCTTACTTTTAAGCGTGAAACTATTTTCATTTTACATGTTGATTTCTTTAGTTTTTAAATACTTGGTTATAGATTACCAAAAAAAAAAAAAAATACTTGGGTTATAAATAAAGTTTACTATTGCTGAGAAATATTACATTTGCGGATTAGTATAACGCATTTTTTTGGTATTTAGTTTTTCCCCTTTTGTTAGACAACGCATTGGACCTTTTGTTAAATGTAATTATTGCTTTGTTATGAGACAGTCCTCCTATTCCAACAAAGATGAATAATCCAAGGTATCATACAATCATTGCTGTGAAAAAAATTGGTTCACTTGTCCTGCCTTTTATGACCTGACCCATAAATACCTTTTTTTTCTTAACGGGGTTTGATTACTGACCCACTTTTATTTGGGTCAGTTTTATACCTGACTTGTTTTAATAATGTCTCAAAACTTGACCTATATCCATTATGTGAAAAAAAAAAGAAAAAAAAATCACAATTACATTAAAATAAAAGTTTTAACGAAAAACAATTACGTCAAATTTTTTTATGCAAAATATTTCCATATAAAATTTTCGATGAAAAATATTTTCATCAAAATTTGTGATTAAAAACATTTCTGTAAAACAAATTTGACGGAAATCTTTTTTTGTCAATTTTTTACAAAATCTAAATTTCGTCAAAATATTTCACAAAAAAACATATTCATCAAAAATTTCGATGAAACACATTTCCATCGAAATTTTTTGACGGAAAAAAATTTCATCACAATTCTTTACAGAATTCAAATTTCGGCGAAAGTTTTCGACGAAAATATTTTCGTTAATCTTTTTGACAAAAAAAATATTTCGTCAAAAGTTTTAGCGAAACACATTCTCATCGAAATTTTTTGACTAAATATTTTCGTCAATATTTTTGATAAAAAAACATTTCCATCAAAATTTTCAATTGAACGCATTTCTGTCAAAAAATTTCGTAAAATTTTTTGACAAGAAATATTTCAGTAAATAATTTTGACGGAAAAAATATTTTGTCAAAATTCTTTAGAGAATCTAAATTTCGTCGAAAGTCTCGAATGAAACATTTCCCTCAAAACAATTTTCGTCAGAACACATTTCTATCGATATTTTGAACGAAAAACATTCCATCAAAATATTTGACGAAATTCTTTTTTCGTTTAAAACATTTGATGGAGGAAATCATTTTCGTCAAAACTTTTGATGAAAACTAAATTATGATAGAAAGTTTATTTTTGTGAAAAAAAATTCGTTAGAGAAAAATTCCGTCACTTTTCAATAAAAAGTATTCCGACGAAAAAATAATTTTGTGACGAAATATTCGTCGTTTGCAACGTAGAAATTTTGACGAAATTTTGTAACGAAACCAAGTCAAAAACAGGTCAGGTCGGATGTGACCCACTTCAGAAACCAAGTCAGACCCACTTCAGAAACCAAGTCAAGTCAGATTTGATCCGGTTCTGAACTAGTTCAAAAAAACCAAAACCAAGTCAGACCTGCTTGAATCAAATTAAAGCGGGTCGGGTCAAATATAACTGACCTACAAAAACTAAATTGGGTCGAGTCGGCACAAAAAACTGACCCGACCTGACCCATGCACAGCCCTATTATTATGATAATAATAATAATAATAATAATAATAATAATAAATAATATGCTTGAAAATTAATAAAACTCAATATAACACATTTCTTGCTTAAATTTATGTATATAGAGTCATCATTTTTGTTGAACTTGAATGAGATCATTTTCTTTATAAAATTGTCTTCTTCTTCTTCTTCAAAATTTTTTTTAGGCTACCGTGTGCTTACCTTCAACCACACAAAGCAAGACTCAGTTCTCCACCACCTTGCAATGTCACTTCTTCCGTTGGCCGGGTGCCAGTGCTATTCGACTCAAAAAGGAACCTAAGCTTAATCAGTATCTACTAGTTGCTATGTACTCACCGTTTGCTTTGCTGACCACACAATTTTGAAGATAATATCAGAGGGTATAATAGTCTTGTTTGTAGTGGGGCCAGTTCGTAAAGCTATGTTTCTTTCAAAAACCCATCTCGGAGAATGCTTTCTGAATAGTGCAGAAGCATAGCAAAAGGGCACAAAATTGAGATTCATATGTATCGTAAATGCATGGGATTTCAGCAATTTCTCCATAAAACAAACGCATGATTTTCAGAATGCTATTTTCATTTGCATGGGATTTTTTCAAAAACCCACCAACCAAACACCACCTTAAGGAGAATGGTGAGTAGGACATTATTGAAATGTAAGTTGTCGAAGAAAGGTATAAATTTCCTCTCATTATTATTCATCAACTTTGTCATTTTTGGGCTTTTTGGAGAATAGTTTCGAATTGCAACCCATTTTAAGAGCATTGTCATATTTGAACACGAAAGAATGTAGAAGAATAATTAAAGTTCATTATTGCTGAGAAATATTACAGTGTGGATTAGGATAATCCATGTTTTTTCGTATTTAATTTTTTTTCTTCTTCTGAACAATGCATTCGACCTTTTATTAGATGTAATTATTGCTTTGTTATGAGTCGGTCCATCCTATTCCAACAAAGACGAATAATCTAGGGTGTCATACGGTCATTACTTTTATTAATAAAGATGGGGTATATATGCATGCTATGTTTCGCTTAAATTAGGCAGACTCCCCTAGGTGTTTCATCCAAATTGGACGATACTAGTTTTGCCTAACTTAGATGAATGAAACTGAATATAATAGATTTGTAAATTGGTTCAAAACACCTATATTTTCATAATTTTTTATTAAAATAATAATTTTATTTATTATATTTAAATAAAGGAAAAAAATGTTTATACTTTTAAATTACACAACTTATATCCTTTCACTCCCACAAAAAAGTGGGACCCACACTTTTACTTTTTTTTTTGTCAAATCTCTCTCCTACTTTATCTATCTCTTTCTCTCTCTTAAAATGACACAACTTTATATCCTTTAAGATTATACACACTTTTCCCTTAAATAAATAATATGATATAGGCCGACCAATAGGCTTAGAGACCTAAAATGTATAAAAAAAGCCTATAGCCTGTTTTCTAAATAAATTTTTTAAAAAGTCTAGGCCTGTTCTATTTTACTATATATAATAGGTCAAGTCTAGCCTAATATAGGCTAGCTAGGCCATAGGTCTCTGTCGTACTTAACCCATTTACACCCCTAGTCATCAGATAGATTAAAAGGAGAGGAAAAGAAGAAATTCTAATAAAAATAAGTAAGAGTGTTAGGTCTGAGATAGACCGTATTGCTATACCGAATGATATGCGCTCAGAGATAATGTATATCAACTGTATACTAGTTTACAACCAAGGAGTGGTGTGTACTCTGTGAATGGGATAAGCTAAGTAATCGAGAAATGAGTACCTGAGATATTTGAGCTCTTATTTATAGGATTACCTGGCTAGGTTTCCAGCCCTCTGGGCTCCCCATCTTAGTTGGATCCACCCTCTTTCTGTTGAGATCCGATCCGCCTCAATAGCCCTGAATCAGTGATTGTTCCAAGCTGTTGAAATACTTCAGAATCTCCTAGTGAGATTTTCTATGGCGACAGTATCATACTGTTATTTCATCCATAACAAAGAGCAAACACTTGCAATGGGAAAACACGTACGAGTAAAAGTTCAATCACTCATTTAAAATTTAAGTAAAAGTGATTTAGAAATCATACATAATCTTATCTCCTTCAGAACACTAGCATTGTTGGGTGTTGTGGTTGGTTGCAACAATAGCGTGGTGAATGACATGTGCAGAATTCGTTAGTATAAGAAAACAATGCCAATTAGTAAAAATGCAAAATGTTGCGGGTGAAATCAAAATCACAAAAAGTTAAGATTCGATAAAAAAAATAAAAAAATAATAATGAGTAGAAAAGCAAACAGCTAAAAGTAGAAGATACAGATCTAGAAGAGTGAAGGTAAAAAAAACACAATTGACAATTGGAACCCAATCGAAACCCTAAAAAAGCCATTATCACAGAAGGCACAAGGTAGATAAAAACGAGAGATCTTATGTAAAAACTGAACAGGAATAGAAAATCGTATGAAGTAAAATTATAACGTAAAATAATTATAAAAATAAAAAAGCACTTACAATATTGGTAAAAAATGTTTTGAGGAAGAAAAAAAAGTATAAAAACATATAGATAAATTGAGATTTTAATTAGTATGATAAGCAGAATAAATAAGACGAACCTCTGTGAGTTGGAGCGATTCAAGGGAGGAGAGACAGAGTGAATTCATAAAAATAAGAAAGGAGAGTAGGAGAAAAGAGAAGCAGAATGAGTTGAAATATTTTAACATGGTAAATTTTAATATCAAGGATGTGTTTGGTATAAGAAAAAAATTTGGATTATGAGAAACTTGCATTGGTAATTTGTTTTATCCATATTTGGTATACGGATTGTTAAAATTTTTACGGGAAAATCAGATTCCCAATAAAGTTTTTTGAAACAAAATGTTATCCAAAAACACCATTATGATATCCATGACATGAGAAAATTTCACACAATTTTTTTTATAACATTGCCAGCAATATTTTGATCTAACAGATAGTCTTTTTTATAACAATGTAGACAAAATATATTTTTCCAGCATATTCCTAATAATTATGATTTTCATACATAAAAAAAGTTCTCCTCCATCGAACGCCGAAAAAGGAAGCAGATAAATTTTTATATTTTGAAAAAAATTCGGGATGGTAGTAAATTTTCATTTTTTGTTCAGCTCTGCCTCATTAAATGTAATGGAAATCATTATCTCATTTTACATGAGATAACTATCTCATGTTATTCTAAGTTCTAACATCAAAAGTTGTGCGACCATCTTTCTTTTTCCTTTTTCCTTAATAGGTGGTGTGGCCCACTACATATGTCTATAATAGAATCCCTAAATATAAATAAGAAAAAATTAATGTGGTTAAACAGCGAATTTGTTGTAGTGTATTGTGGTTCACTGGTGTGCCCTTTGGTCGAAATGATAAGTTTTTCAATGTATTTCTGATTTCCTTCCAAAAATGAAATGTCCCTGCAAACAAAAATCCTTAATTCATGTCCTTTAATCTTATTTTAGCAAACAATTAAGTTTCTATCAATAGACTAAGTTCTCAACCCAACAACTGCGCGAACAAAATTACCTTTGATAGAAGTTTGTTTACGTTGTTGATGGTTTTGAAGCTTCCCAACTCCACTATAAGTACCACTCCACCATAATTTGAAAACATCATTCATATCATTATAGAAGTACAATAAGACAAAGTTCAATAGTAATTAATCAACATGGATACGAAGTTGAGTGTTACAGCAATTGTTTTATTCTTATTGTTGGGCACGTTTGATACAGCTCAATCTACATTCGTTGTTGATATAAGGAAATTTGGTGGAGCTCAAAATGCAGATATCACACAGGTATGATCATGTTGAATTCACAACAACAACAACAAAAAACGATGATTAAACACAATTTTTAACGAGTAAAATTAAAGGGGTGGTGCTGTTAAGGCCTAAGGGTCACTCATATATAGGTTCAAGATTCATATTTAAGTTGGCATTCAAGCATAACTACATCGATCCTCATCATCATGATTATGATTATATATGTTATCTGAAGGCTTTCGTAAAAGCTTGGAATGCAGCATGTGCATCAACAACTGCAAGCAAAATTGTGATTCCTGGAGGGACATATAAGATGAGAGAAATAAATGTCAAAGGTCCCTGCAAGGCTCCCGTTGAAATTCAGCTTGATGGCATAATCCAAGCACCAGCAAACCCAAATGCACTCAATGATGCTTATCAATGGGTTATATTTGGATACGTTGATCATTTCACCATATCAGGAAGAGGTACTTTTGATGGTCAAGGTGCAACTGCTTGGAAACAAAATGATTGTGGATTAAACAAGAATTGCAAGAGGCGTTCAATGGTAAATAATATACATATATGTGGCCATTTCAATTGTCAAATAACTAATTAATACCTATACCAAACATGTTACTAACTTGGGTTTCTTGTGAAATATATATATATATATATATATGTCAACAGAATCTTGGTTTTAATTTCATAAAACATGGTCTTGTTCGGGGCATAACTTCAAAGGACAGCAAAAACTTTCATGTTAATGTTTTGGGGTGCCAAAACTTCACATTTGATGGCTTCATCGTGAGTGCTCCAGGAAACAGCATCAATACTGATGGAATCCACATTGGAAGATCAACTGATATAAAAGTTATTAACACAAGAATTGCTACAGGAGATGACTGTGTCTCAGTTGGAGATGGAACCAGAAATTTACTTGTCCAGAATACTATTTGTGGACCTGGCCATGGCATTAGTGTTGGAAGCCTTGGAAAGTACACAAATGAAGAGCCCGTACACCATTTGGTATTCAAGAATTGCACTTTGAAAGGTACTACCAATGGAGTGAGGATCAAGACTTGGCCTAGTGCTCCAGGAACTATTCCTGTTTCTGATATGCGTTTTGAAGATATTATCATGGATAATGTCATGAACCCTGTGATTATAGACCAAGAGTACTGTCCTTGGAACCAGTGCTCAAAAAAGGTAAAATTTGATTGATTGTATCTTCAATCATATTATATATGCTGTGAGCTGGTTTCTTATTTATTTATTTATTTTTTCTATTTTGTTCTTGCTTGCAAATTGCAATGGCTTAATTAGGTTCCATCAAAGGTAAAGATAAGCAAGGTTACATTCAAGAACATTAGGGGCACTTCCCAAAATAAGGAAGGGGTGACTCTTATATGCAGCAAGGGTGTTCCATGTGAGGCTGTAGAGCTAAGTAATATTAATCTTACATTCAAAGGAGCTCCCACAACTGCCAAGTGTCTTAATGTCAAGCCCATAATTACAGGAAAGGCTCCTCGTTGCGTGGCTTAGACTCATTAATTGGTTGACAAATTGTTCTGCTTCATCACATTTTTCTTTTTTTTTTTTATTTTCTTTCTTCTTTCTGTACTTACGAGGTCATCCCCGTGTACAGTTTGTAGTTATTTTCAGTTTTTATTTTCTCTTCATCTCATTGTACTTACAAAGCCATCCCCTTAAAAAGTGAGGATGAGGACTATTTATAGTCCCTAATGAATAAGCAATTACATATGGTTATTGCTTTTTTTTTTTTTTTGAATAAATTCAAAGGTATCCTCCGGCCGTAACCGAAGACTAATTCCCATCGAGCACTGTCGGACCCTTTCGGGGGCGGCTCTCCCAAATCCTTTTTTTCCATTCCCAGACTCGGAACTCGAGACCTCTGATTAAGGGGCCCAGACTCCTTACCACCTGTGCCAAAGGAGTTTGCTTTTGTGATACGAATGGTTGCATAAAATTCAAATTGTGAATCACATGATTTCTATATTCATATATTACATAATACTATATTATTTGTAAAAAATAATAACATAAAGTATTTGTATAAAGAGAAAAATACTTGTCACTTTAAAGATATAACTTAGTATTATTTTAGATCCTAACCGTTGATTTTCGTTAATTAATGGTTATAATTTATTGCAAATTACTAATTAATTAATAAGTTTGATCCAATAAATTATAACCGTTGATTGAAGAAAATCAACGGTTAGGATCTAAAATGACATATCATTATATATTTTAAAAGGATAAATATTTTTCCCATAAATAAATCAACGTGATTTTTTATAATGTTAAAAAGAAATATACTAGGCAATCATATCAAATGTAGCTTATGTAGGTTCAAGTGAACCAAAATGTGCTGTCTAGAAAATATGTTCAGCCATTCCAATATTTTGCATGTTGGGGTGATCTTAAAAAATTACTATATACAGTACAAATAAAATAAAATAAAATAGAGTGAAAATTGGATTTTACGGTTCATCTTACCCTGCATGTACATGACAAACAAGGCATACGATAAGCTCAAAAAATAACAAATTCTTTCATGAAGAAAAAAAACAACACTAGACAAGTATAATTTATTTTCAAAAGCCAATTTCCGAGTCTTGCCAAACCGAATTTAATTATTTTGAGACTTGTACATTTTCAGATAGAATGATTTAATAATGTCAAACTTTTGTAGCAATTTTTCCTGGGTTTGTTTGGTAACATGTATATACACAAGCATCTTTCCTGAAACAATAAAAATAATAACAATAAGCAAAAAAGTCACTGATGTTTAGGCCGTTTGGTACTAATATCCTCTATGAATTTTAAAACTCAAGAAAGAAAGAAACACATGAGCAGAGGAGAAGATATTCTCATCTATATCTTGAAAAAACAAAAAACCACATCAAGTGAGTACAGCTTAATATTCTTTCTGAATATCCAACCAAAAAGAAAAGTTTTCAAGAGCTATACTAGAAAATTTTCCTGAAAAATTATAAAATAAAAATTCAATTAATACGCAATTTAGTGAAAAGAGCCATACTAAATAAAGTTATAGTGAAACACCAAAAATTCCAGAACTTAAGTTGGAACTAGTGGAGAGAAAATGGTTCCTATAAGAACCAATAAAGTGTCATTAATAGTCATAAGATACATTAATTAGGAAAGGAAAAGAAGAAATTCGAATCACTTGAAATCCAAAATAAGTAAGAGCAAACACTTGCAATGAGAAAACAAGTACAGTAAAAGCTCAATGTTTCACTTGCATTTGTCACTCAATTAAAATTTAAGTAAAAGGTGATTTAAAATCATAACTTAAAAAATCATAGATAAGCGTTTAGAATATTGGTTCGCTTTTTCAATGTTACTTTAGAAAAATTTATTTAATATTCACTTAAATAATATTATTTTGGCGCAAAAATTTATTGTAAGGTTATAATAATTTTTATTATTCTAAATGATATAGTTTCATTAAATATTAGACAAAGTTTTTTAAAATAACATTGAGGAAGATTATAGTTACAACTTTCTTTTTACAACCTCTTACAATCATATTTTATCACCTTTGATTTCCGTCAATCAACAGTTATCATTTATTGTGAATTAATAATTAATTAATGAGTTTAATTTGCTAAAATGATAACCGTTGATTGGCGGAAATCAACGGTGATAAGATATGGTTGTAAGAGGTTATAAAAATAAAGGTGGTAAGTATAATCTTCCACAATAACATTAGATATTTTATTCCATTAAAGTATTGGTAAAAATATTTTAATGAAGAAAAAAATTGTAAGGAAATAATTATCTCATTTTACATAAGATAACTCTCTCATGTTGTCTCACATCAAAAATTGTGCCACTATTTTTCTTTTTTTCTTTTTTTTAATAAATGGTGGGCCCCACCACAATATGTGTCTATAGTAGGATATAATTATCTCCAACAACATGAGAAAATAGAATCCCATAACCTAAATCAAGATTAAAATTATCATGATACGGAGAATAAATAAGATAAACATGTGTGTATTGGAGCAATTCAAGAGAGGAGAGAGAGAGATAGTGTGTGTGTGTGTGAATTCTTAAAAATGAGGAAGGAAAGTAGGATAGAAGAAAAGCCCAATGAGTTGAAAGAATTTAACGACAATAAAATTTTATAGCAAGGGTCAAGGGGTGTTTGGCTAGGAAGCACGGACACTTGTAAAAATAGAAAGAGTCGGGTCCGACACGGCGACACGCTCCGACACGGTGTCGGACACGCGGTTGACTTTTTTCGACACGTTGACCATTCCGACACGCGAATTTGACCGTGTCCGACACAGTTAAATGGCATTTTCGTAATTTTTTATTTATTTTTTATTTTTTTTTTAATTTTTTTTTAAAATTAAAATATATTAATTAAGCTTCCACCTAATCATATCAATTTTATTTTTTTTGTCTTATTTTTTCCTTGAGTAGATAAGAGATCATCTCAGCATCATTGTTGTCAATTCCTATTACGCTCTTGTTGTATCTCATTCTCTCTAATCTCTCTCTAATATGATTTGTTCTCTCTATCTGATATTATATCTCTCTCATCCCAATTTTTATTTTTTTTATTAAAGCTTTCATCTTTATTAAATATTAAATGAAATATACACTATATAAATTAAAAATATTATTTAATATTAAAACGTGTGCCAACGTGTCGAAATCCATAATTTTTTAGGATTGACGTGTCGGAGTGTCGTGTCGTGTCACGTGTCGTATCGGTGCTATATAGGTGTTTAGTATAAGGAAAAATTTTGGATTACCAAAAAATTGACATTAATAATTCTATTTAATTATGTTTAGTATAAGAATTGTTGCAATTTTCCCGAAAAAATCATATTTCTAGAAGGAAAAAAATTGTGGCTTTTTTAAACAATATATTTTTGGATTCCCATGACCTGGAATTTCACACAGCTTTTTTGGCCTATCAAATAATTTTTTAATAACATTTTTGAGAAATTATTTTTTCAACATATTTCTGGAAATGATTTGAGGCACACAAAAAAATTTCATCTGCCAAATGCCCCATAAAAAAAAAAGGCAGCAGACAAATTTCTATATTTTGCTAAAATATCGAGATTGTAGTAAATTTTAATTTTTTATTCGGCTTTGCCACATTAAAAATAAATATGACTAAATTAATGTGCTCAAACAACGAAGTTGTTGAAGTATATTGTGGTGTAGGGCTAAAAGTGGGTTGGGCTGAGGCAAACTTTGTCCCAAAAAGCTCAAGCTTATGACAAAAAATTCCAATTTGACCTGGCTCGATAGCATAGGACGAGTCTAACTATTAACCTGACCTGACCCATTTATAAAAAAAAATTGCCTAACCTAGCCCATTAGTCTGTTAATTTTTAACTTCCAAGCAAACCATGAATCAACTTTACAAAATACTCAAATTCTGTTGTTAAAACAAATATCATAATTTCAACTTCCCAACAGAACCATGAATCACAACAACAACTTTTCACAATCTGCATTTAAGTCACTCTCAAAAGCAAAATGCTCAAACTAAATAACATATATTTCATCAGACCCAGCAAACCAATCCATACTATGTAAATTAAAAAACTTTATGAATCCTACAAACACATCATGATACTTATAGTAGCCAAAATTTTCTCATCATCTTCTCTCCCGAGAAAATACAATTCCAAGGTTATATAAGTTGGCAAACAATTTGTAAATGTAGAAAACAAAAAAGAAGATTAAAGAATAGAAAGAAAATAAGATTACGAAACAAAAATACCTTTTTATACCTCTTATTTTTTCTTCAAGCCATACTTATTACGTAGCCAATCTTCACCACATATTAAAGCTTGGATGGTATCTTTAG
Source organism: Gastrolobium villosum (assembly GCA_032173675.1). NCBI lineage: Eukaryota > Viridiplantae > Streptophyta > Magnoliopsida > Fabales > Fabaceae > Gastrolobium > Gastrolobium villosum. The sequence goes on along the minus strand of JAVKPL010006621.1, from coordinate 10,882 downwards.
CCAAGTTAGAACGATAAGCATCAATTACTCTTCCTCAAGCACTAAAGGTTAATTCTGATTCTATTGTAGAGATTAGTATAGATCTTATGCTCCTCCCAAAGGTGGTATCGGTGGAGATCGAACCTAGGTCTTTCCACCACCTACTCAGCTCACACGCACCAACTGAGCTATCACTATTTGGTACTACTATGAATAATATTATTTTATTTTATTTAAAATAAATAATATGATATAGGCCAGTTAGTAGGTGTAAGAACCCACACCGTTAATTAAGAAAACTAATTAATTAAATGTGATAATTAGAAAATAATTCCATAATTGACCCTAATAATTATTATGGGGCTTTAATTATTATAGTAAGTGAGTAATAATGCTGAAAGTCGTTTTTCGTACGAAAAGTGCAGATACTGGTTCTGATACCCGGTATAAATGCGTACCGGTAAAGTACCCCGAAAAATTATAATAAGTACATCAATATTCCTAGAATATTATATAGGACATGTAAAACAAGTTTCAAGTTAAATAATGAGAACTGGTGCCAGTACTGATACTGGCTATGGAAAAGGGCGTACCGGAAAGGTACTCCGAAAAATATAATAAAAATATGATAAATCTTATAAAATCAAGTAGGTTCAGAATCCTAAGTTTGAGATTAAAATGCTAAGCGTAGCAATTAATGATAATACTGTGTGATTAATCATTAAGTGGCCTATATATAGGACTTTTGCACAAAACCCTAGGCCATATTGTTGCCTCTACGTGAGTTTTTGCTGAGCCTTTGTAGTCAGCCATCCTTGCCACCTTCTCCTCCATTTTTGTGAGCCAAGGAGCTTCCTTTCTTCTTGGTTTCTTTTCTTTTAACCTTGCAAACACTTGGGTGTGAGCGTTGGAGAGTGTAGAATGTGTCATTTCTGAGTTGAGTGGGCTGCCTTGTGAGGTGTGAGGTTCTGAGTTTTTGGTTTGAAGCTATGGAGTCTTGTTCTTGGCTTGTGAGGCTTCAAGAAGCTTCCTTTGTGAAGAAAGGGCCAAGCTTTGTTGGCATTTTCGTTTCTTTGCAAGTCAGAGCTGTGAGGACTTGGTGGGGAGCTCCAAGAGTGTTCATTTGCTGAGTTTAAGCTTGGGTAAGCTTCATCACCTTTGATCATGAGTTTTAATGCTTAAAATTGGAGTCTTGTCATGTTTAATGAGTTAATCAAGTATCCAACTGATATGTGGACTTAAAACAGAATAAAAATGCATGCTTTAACGTTTCTTTGAGTTAAGAGTTGGACCTTTGGAATGGATTTTCGCGAAATGCAGAAACTGCATTCTGTCGCGAAATATCCGGATATTTGGTTGGAAATATTCGGATATTGATATCCGGATATGGGGTTCTGGATATCCGGATATTGGTATCCGGATATTGCTAGTGAGATATCCGGATATTGATATCCGGATATGGCCCCGACATATATCTGGATATTCTGAGTTTTCGATGAACAGTAAGGTATTGTTCATACAGAGGTCTTGTATGGGTTTGTGGTCCTTAGTTTAAGGAAGTGGTATTTCTGTAATAAAATTATCTAAGTCAGAACTTAAGTGTTTAAGGGTTTATGGCTTTATGAGAAGCCTTAAGACATAAATCGTAAGAGGATAAACGTAGTCCTTATGTTAATGCTTATGAGCTATGTTACTGATATGATTGCTGGTCTTAATCAGATTGTGAATCTGTTGTGTTGGACCTTGAGCTGTGTGGACTCTTGGCATTGGGTAGTGAGCTTGCAAGGTAAGCTTTCGTGTCCTCGGCTTTGCCATTGTTTGGTTCCACCATGTCCCATGGGGGGATGGTTTATATGTATGCTGTGTTTGCATGCTTTTATACTTGGAAATGCTGTTGAGCTGTTATATGCAATGTGCCTTTATGATATGCATGTGGTGTTCCAACTATATGGTAAACCTGAGTATGTGATGCATACAAGACGGTGAGGCTGTGGGTGAGGTGTAAGCGATGTTCCTTGTACTGACTGTAGGTAATAGACGTATTCTTGCATTTCTCTGGCCAGTAAAATAGTTATAACACACACGGCATGAATATCTGTTACACTGCATAGTTTTGGAACTTATATTAGAAATCACTGCTTTTGGACTTATATTGCACATGTAAGTGAGTTTGGAGTGGAAGATCCTTGAGGACCCCTTGTCTTACTGAGATTTCTTGTTTAGAGATCTCACCCCACGTTTGGGGACGCTTATTTTAGGTTCAGGTAACCCAGGGGTTGAGACCTCTAGTGGCAGGAGGGCAGAGCTTAGTTGATGCCTGTTTTTGCTGATATGCTATTATGATTGGATGCTGGATCTTGTTTACTGTTTTATGCTTTTAGTTTCAGTTTAGGAATTTTTTTACGCCCGGCCGCTTCAAGAATCAACGACTATCCCCACATACTAACACGAGACTTTTCAGTGTGCTTTTTCCTCACTCACACACTTCCCGGGAAAACTTCACAGGAGGTCACCCATCCCAGAATTGCTCCAAGTCAAGCACGCTTAACTATGGAGTTCTTCCGATCTGGGCTACCAAAAAATAGATGCATCTTGTTAGTATAAGTAGTACCAATTAATTCTTATAAGCTATTCCAAACTGTGCAGTCTCACGTCTGTACAGTCGTTGGAATCCCTCTCTTTCGGGTGTCGATTCGATTCATCCATGCATGTAGTATTTTGGACTACTGGGGATAATTCCCACTATGATAATTTCCACCTGATTGATAGTTTAATATAATCCAGACATATACCATATTACCTAGCCATCCATGGCATAGGCTATCTCAATATCACACTGTCTCAAAATAATGTTCATGATGCTACTTATATAATTACATCAAATAAACAAAAGAGATGCAATTAAATAAGTAATATAGACCTGAGCATGCATAACTAACAGCATATACAAACTATCGACATGGCATAGACATCTCCTATGCTCTCAAAAAGAATACATGACATGTATAACTCAAAATATGTTATGTCAGGTACAAATCTAAGTATCCATAAGACCCTGACAATCATGTCAAGTAATATCTCTCATCTGGCCTCTTTCCACGCGATGCCTTGGCACCACCAGCTCCTGTACCTGAAATGGTGATCCCCATAACACGGGGTGAGATAATATAATTACCTCAGTAAGCTAGGGACCCTTGGAGGGCTCCTCCACCCCTAAGCTCACTTCTGGTATAAACACAGTATAAAAATCCATGCATGCATCAAAATATGTATGACAATGCAGTGTGAAATAATATAATCCTACTGGCCAGAGAATATAACAAGTATGTATTACGCAAGGAAACACCGTCTTGCAACATACCGTATGAGGAAACACCGTCTCATACTATGCATAAGGAAACACCGTCTTATGCCTCGCACAAGGAAACACCGTCTTATGCCTCGCACAAGGAAACACTGTCTTGTGTGGCACACAAACATACATACATATACATGCAACATATAGCAAGTCATATCCACATACCATATAAAAGTACCATCCTCCCTCGGAGTCTGGTGGAACAAACGGGGGATTAACCCCAAGGACCAAAAGCTTACATGACAAGCAGTGTACTCCAATAATTCTTGTGTCCACAAAGTCACGATCTTTCACAAAGTCACAACCTATTTCCAAGATGTGAAGACAATTAGTATTCCTATATACGAGTCTACCACATTTAATTTTCAAGACTACACATTCTAGAAACCTATACTTGATTTTTAGTCCAATTTATTAAAGTGTCCTAAACGGCCATTTCATAATTTTTCCTTTTACGAGAACCAATCCCAAGCATATTTAACAAAGGGACTCACCTACAAATCACCCTTCAAGTACTCATACCATTTAATCTCAATTTATACAACCCTATATCATGCATTTTTTACAAAAACACAAGAGGGGAGTTAGGGCATTTACCTTAGAAGCTTTAAATCACTAAGAGAAAGACAATCCAAGCTTCCAACAAGGTCACAACCCTTCCTCAAGCCTTAAATCCGAAAATGGCAGCCATGGGTCCTTCAAGATATGTTTCTCTCTCATCCAAATGTAGCTACCAAGTTGAATGGATAAGGAGGAAGAAGGAGAACAAGATGGAGAGAAGGAATGAGAGTGATTTCTTTGATTTCCTTAAGGATTTGCTTGGAATGATATGGAAGAAGAAAAGAAAAAAAAAAGAAAAAAAAGAACTCCTTTTCTCCACAGAGAGTCGCGCAGAAGAAAGGAAAGAATGAAGGAAATGAAGTACTTTGGGGGCTTTAAGTGGCTTTAACAATTAGCTGGGTATAAGTTTATATATCTTGCTCATTAACTCTCATTCTAACTTTGCATACTAGTCCAGAATATTTTTATGGTAACATTTACCATTTTACTTTTTACTTTCGGGTAATTTTATTTACCCGCATTTCTACAACTTAAGTGTCATTTTAACTCCTTTTTTACCCAAGGTGACTTTATTTCTTTTTTTTTACTTTCCTTATAATTATTCCTCAATTTCATGATTAAAATCATTACTTCATAATTAAATCCAACACTATATATGAGATTTTTTATATTCATCTGCGCTCGGGATGTTACGTTATCAATAATATGGTGTTGTTCCGCAGGCTTATCAATTTTAAATTAAGTAAAAGTATTATATTTGCTTTCATATCTAATACACCTGACAGCGACAAATGCAATAACCATATATAACTGCTTATTCATTAGGGACTATATATAAATAGTCCTCATCCTCACTTTTTAAGGGGATGGCTTTGTAAGTACAATGAGATGAAGAGAAAAAAAAACATAAAATAACTACAAACTGTACACGGGGATGACCTCGTTGTTAGTACAGAAAGAAGAAAGAAAATAAAAAAAAAAGAAAAATGTGATGAAGCAGAACAATTTGTCAACCAATTAATGAGTCTAAGCTACGCAACGAGGAGCCTTTCCTGTAATTATGGGCTTGACATTAAGACACTTGGCAGTTGTGGGAGCTCCTTTGAATGTAAGATTAATATTACTTAGCTCTACAGCCTCACATGGAACACCCTTGCTGCATATAAGAGTCACCCCTTCCTTATTTTGGGAAGTGCCCCTAATGTTCTTGAATGTAACCTTGCTTATCTTTACCTTTGATGGAACCTAATTAAGCCATTGCAATTTGCAAGCAAGAACAAAATAGAAAAAATAAATAAGAAACCTCACAGCATATATAATATGATTGAAGATACAATCAATCAAATTTTACCTTTTTTGAGCACTGGTTCCAAGGACAGTACTCTTGGTCTATAATCACAGGGTTCATGACATTATCCATGATAATATCTTCAAAACGCATATCAGAAACAGGAATAGTTCCTGGAGCACTAGGCCAAGTCTTGATCCTCACTCCATTGGTAGTACCTTTCAAAGTGCAATTCTTGAATACCAAATGGTGTACGGGCTCTTCATTTGTGTACTTTCCAAGGCTTCCAACACTAATGCCATGGCCAGGTCCACAAATAGTATTCTGGACAAGTAAATTTCTGGTTCCATCTCCAACTGAGACACAGTCATCTCCTGTAGCAATTCTTGTGTTAATAACTTTTATATCAGTTGATCTTCCAATGTGGATCCCATCAGTATTGATGCTGTTTCCTGGAGCACTCACGATGAAGCCATCAAATGTGAAGTTTTGGCACCCCAAAACATTAACATGAAAGTTTTTGCTGTCCTTTGAAGTTATGCCCCGAACAAGACCATGTTTTATGAAATTAAAACCAAGATTCTGTTGACATATATATTATCACAAGAAACCCAAGTTAGTAACATGTTTGATATAGGTATTAATTAGTTATTTGACAATTGAAATGGCCACATATATATATATATATTATTTACCATTGAACGCCTCTTGCAATTCTTGTTTAATCCACAATCATTTTGTTTCCAAGCAGTTGCACCTTGACCATCAAAAGTACCTCTTCCTGATATGGTGAAATGATCAACGTATCCAAATATAACCCATTGATAAGCATCATTGAGTGCATTTGGGTTTGCTGGTGCTTGGATTATGCCATCAAGCTGAATTTCAACGGGAGCCTTGCAAGGACCTTTGACATTTATTTCTCTCATCTTATATGTCCCTCCAGGAATCACAATTTTGCTTGCAGTTGTTGATGCACATGCTGCATTCCAAGCTTTTACGAAAGCCTTCAGATAACATATATATAAAATAAAAATCAATTACAAAATCATAATCATGATGATGAGGATCCATGTAGCAATCAAGTTATGCTTGAATGCCAACTTAAATATGAATCTTGAACACATATATGAGTGACCCTTAGGCCTTAACAGCGCCACCCCTTTAATTTTACTCGTTAAAAATTGTGTTTAATCATCGTTTTTTGTTGTTGTTGTTGTGAATTCAACATGATCATACCTGTGTGATATCTGCATTTTGAGCTCCACCAAATTTCCTTATATCAACAACGAATGTAGATTGAGCTGTATCAAACGTGCCCAACAATAAGAATAAAACAATTGCTGTAACACTCAACTTCGTATCCATGTTTGATTAATTACTATTGAACTTTGTCTTATTGTACTTCTATAATGATATGAATGATGTTTTCAAATTATGGTGGAGTGGTACTTATAGTGGAGTTGGGAAGCTTCAAAACCATCAACAACGTAAACAAACTTCTATCAAAGGTAATTTTGTTCGCGCAGTTGTTGGGTTGAGAACTAAGTCTATTAATGCAAACTTAATTGTTTGCTAAAATAAGATTAAAGGACATGAATTAAGGATTTTTGTTTGGGACATTTCAATTTTGGAAGGCAATCAGAAATACATTGAAAGACTTATCATTTCGACCGATAAAGGGCACACCACAATAGAGGTGAAAGTGTGCCGGGGCCAGCTTACCAAACCTATATCAAGCCAGGCTCAGCCAATTTTATATAGGCAAATAGAACAACCTGAGTTTAAAGAAAATCTATTTCGGAAGCATGTCATAAAGTTTTTTTTTTTTTTTACATGTCCCTATAAGCATACTGTAACATCCCGTGTATATTTGGTTTGTTAAAATGTCATCGTATTAAGCTATGCTTAATATGTTGAATATTTTTTTCTTCAATTCAATTATGACGTCATTAACCTTAGCCAAGTTGATTACTTAATGAATTTCATAAAATATCGCCTTTATGTAAATTGCAAAGGACAGGTAACTGAAAATACCTCAATATATAAATAAGGTGAGTATCTAAGTCACGGACCTACAACACGTAATTCGGACAATATCATGATACATTATTACAATTCCAAATAAATAAGACATAATCAAGACTATGTGGCATGGACAAACCCCATGTTCACCAAATCAACAGCGTAACCAACAACATTGGCGGACCCACTTGCGGGCAAATGCCCGCAAGTGTGGTCATAAACTTTTGAGTTTCAATTTTTCTTCTTGGTTGCAGATTCTTATTTGTCTCTTGATTCAATATATATATTAAGGGTAAATACTATTTTAAGTCTCTAGCAAAAAAATATGATCCCCATATTAGTCCCTTACAAAAAAAATTAGTCTCGAGGTCCCTAAAAAAATTAAAGTGGTCAATTTAGTTAAAATTATGGTCTTTCAAAAATTCAAAAAAGACCTACATTAGTCCTTCAAAAAGACAAAAATGGGTCCACTTTGAATTTCATAAGGATCAGGTGACTAATTTTTTTTATAATGGATTAAAGTGGAGACTGAATTTTTGTTGGGACCAAAAATGATATTTATTCTTATATTAGATTATGAGCGGGTTTAAGCGTTGATTTAAACTTTCTTTACAAAAAAAAATTTCGGGGGCAGCCACTTGTAACATCCCGGGCGCTGACGAGGGCGGGGAGTGATCGCCGGTGCGCAAGGGCACGGACAAGGAGCGGCTCCTGGCAGGCTTCCAGCGACGGGGGTACATGAATGAATCGAATAACACCGGAAAGAGAGGGATTCCAGAGACTGTGCTGGTATGGGACAGTACAGTTGGGAATGGCTTATAAGAATTAATTGGTACTACCTATACTAACAAGATGCATCTACTTTTCGGTAGCCCGGATCGGAAGAACTCCACAGTTAAGCGTGCTTGACTTGGAGCAATTCTGGGATGGGTGACCTCCTGGGAAGTTTTCCCGGGAAGTGTGCGAGTGGGGACAAAGTACACTGAAAAGTCTCGTGTTAGTGTGTGGGGACAGTCGTTAATCCTTGTATTTATGTATGTAACAAATTGGAGAAAAATCCTATGCTTTCTCCCTTTATGGTTCGTTCATATAGGATTATGGAGGATTCATTGTGCAAAAAAAAAAGTTAAATGATATGGATTGTGAAGTTGTTATGTATGTAAAAGTTACAAAAATTAAGTGAAGCAAATGTTTAAAATAAAAAAAAAAATCCATGGTGTGGGCTCCCTTTCATATGGTTATGAGGGAATGATGTATAAAATTTTAATCCACGTAGTTGGAAGGCTTCATGTGTTGAAATAAGTGGAAAAGTGATGAATGAGTAAGAATACAAAGTAAGAAAAAAATATATTAGGGTGTCATGCCTTTAGGCTAGGCCATAAGGTGCCATAGAGGGATTTTGTCCAAAATTTAATTGGACAATATATATATATATATATAGTGCAAGTTGCAAAGTTAAGGAAAAGAAATGAAATGATAAAGAAAGAGCACCTTAGGCCTTCCTTTAAGGATTTCGGCCTTGAGAGAAACAATGGGCCAAAGGATGTGTTTTAAATTGCTAGATAGAACTTAGGGAACAAATGAGGTTCTAGGAACTATTGGTTTTGGTTAAATAAACCCAATGAAAGTCCTAGCCTTCTTAGTTTGGCTTCGGCCAATTAAGGTCTTTGGGGCTAGAGAGCAATAGAAAAATTGTAATAAATGTCTAATAAAAGGATTTATAGAATTATGGGCATGACTTGCGTATTGGCATGGTATTGGCAAAAACGTAAAGAAATGAAGATAAGCGATAAAATGTATGCCTTATGGAAAATCTAGGCATGATAGCATTTTATTGATTTGTATTTGTGGATTCTTGCTCTAGGTGTACCTAGAAACTAAAAAGGATCGGAATCTCTTGAAGAAATATAAGTAACTTGTGTCACAAGTGGTATCAGAGCAGGGCCTCTCATCCAGTACGGTGTGGTTCGAGGACGAACCAGGCGGAAGCTGGTGGGCATGTAATGTAAGAACCCGCACCGCTAATTAAGGTAATTAGTAAACTAATTATGATAATTAGGAAATAATTCCATAATTGACCTTAATAATTATTAATGGGCTTAGATAATTATATTGAGTGAGTAAAAATGCTGAAAGTCGCTTTTTGGAAGAAAAGCGCAGATACCGGTTCTGCTACTCGGTATAAATGCGTACCGGAAAAGTATCCCGGAAAATTATAACGAACGCATGATAATTACTAGAATATTATGTAGGACTTGTAAAACAAGTTTCAAGTCAAAACGACGTAATCTGATGCCAGAACTGATACAGGCTATGGAAAAGCGCGTACCGGAAAGGTGCTCCGAAAAATAAAATAAAAATATGACAAATCTTAGAAAAATGCGTAGGTCCAGAATCCGAAGTTTGGGATCAAGATCTTTTACTTTGCGATTAAGGCTAATACTGCGCGATTAGTGACTTTGCCTATATATAGGCACACTAAGGCACAAAACCCTAGGTGCCTCATTTTTCCTACGTGACTGCTGCTGCCACCTTTCTTCTTCTTCTTCTTCTTCTTCCTCTTCTTCTTCTTCTTCTTCTCTTCTTCTTCCTTCTTCTTTCCTTTGCCAAGTGATCACCTTTCATGCTTGTTTAGACATTTGTGAAGGTGAGAGTTAATCTTGGGGCTGCATTGTGGCCATCATTCTGAGTTGAGAGGTAGTTAGTGAGCATGAGTTTGAAGCTTTAGTAATGGCTACTTTGTGGTAGTCATTGTGAGCTTCAAAGTGCCTTCTTGTGGTGCAAGAACCCACCTTGAAGTGCCATTTTCGTGCTCCTACTTAGGCTGAGTGTGAGGAACCTTGGGAGAGCTCCAAGAGCACAACTTGCCTCTGTTTTGAACTTTGGTAAGTTACCTCACTATGATCATGAGTCTATGATGCTTAAAGTTGATGTCTTGGCCATGTTTAATGAGTAAACAAGAGGGTATAAGAAATATGAACCTAAAATGAACCAAAGATGCATGCTTTAACGTGTTGAAGTGTTAAAAATGGAACCTTGGAGGGATATCTTCGCGAAATGCAGAAACTGCATTCTGTCGCGAAATATCCGGATATCTCGAGTGAGATATCCGGATATTGGATACCCTGATATCTCGAGTGAGATATCCGGATATGGGATATCCTGATATCTCGAGTGAGATATCCGGATATGGGATATCCTGATATCTCGAGTGAGATATCCGGATATGTGATATCCTGATATCTCGAGTGAGATATCCGGATATGGGATATCCTGATATCTCGAGTGAGATATCCGGATATGGGATATCCTGATATCTCGAGTGAGATATCCGGATATGGGATATCCTGATATTCTGAGGGAGATATCCGGATATTGGATATCCTGATATTTCGAGTGAGATATCCTGATATGGGATATCCTGATATTTCCAATGAGATATCCTGATACGGGATATCCTGATATTTCCAATGAGATATCCGGATATCCTGGGATTTCGCAGGTAGCTGTGTTGTGTGAACAGTAAGCTATTGGGGGTTTGTGGACCCTAGATTAAGGAAGTTAGGCTTCTGTAATTAATGAACTAAGTCAGAATCACATGATTAAGGGCTTATGGCTTTGTTGGAAGCCTTAAGACGTAAAACGTAAAGGAAAGGCGTAATCTTTAAGTT
>JAVKPL010006620.1:0-26437 GCA_032173675.1 Gastrolobium villosum | reverse complement strand
GATATTAAGCGCAGTTACAATCACAGTGATTGGGTTAATTAAATTACGGGCAAATTTTTCTTTTAACATATTTCTTTTCTTACATCAATACAATTTCCGTAATCAATTAAAACCACACTATAATTGTAAATGCAATTTGCGGAAGCATACATTTTTGCTAACATCACTAATCATTGTTTTTATTCAATTCATTTAAACTCACCATCTTACTCTCATCTTTTACCAAGTTGTAGTCCTTTACATTGTCTACGCGTGGTTTCAAACCACGAATCATTTGGAGTTCTACCCATCAAGTTAAGCCCCTTTCTTTTAGTCTAGAAAAACTAGAATTTTCAAAATTTACACTGTGGTAATCGATTACCAGTGGGTGGTAATCGATTACCACCTGTCAAAAATGATGCAGTAGCCAATTTTATCAATCCTCTGTTCTGGTAATCGATTAACAGCTTTTGGTAATCGATTACCTCACATGGTAATCGATTACCAAAGGCCAGTAATCGATTACCAGTGAAGACAGTAGCCAATTTTTCGTCCCCTGTTGCATGGTAATCGATTACCATGCCTTGGGTAATCGATTACTATGCAGCAAAATAACAGATTACAGCATTTTAAACCCCAAAAAGGGTGTGTAATCCATCCCTAACCCCTTGGTACTCCACATAACACATAATCATGTCCTAATGTAGGCTCTAGGCCCTTCCATCACGCATTTTCCTTGGATTAAACATCATTTACAACATCCTCAAAATAATGGCCATTTACATGCAAATATGGACCATTTTTACAACATTACTCATCAAGACTTCAAGGCTATGAATGTGGCAATGGACAAATCCCATGCTCACTCAAAATGTACAGTTATCCATGCCATGAATAATAAACCATAAACAAGACTTAGCATATAATCATGAACACTAACAAAAGCATGGAAATAACATCATGCAATATGTTCATGACCTAAGTCTCAAAATACTAATGGTATACTATGTGCACTCCATAACTCCTCCAAAATGTCATGCAATCCCAATGCACCGCATGCCAATCCAATGTCCACTACACGGGCTTCTTGCCCGAAGCTCCTCCCGGCTCATAGTGACCTGAAATGTGGTCCCCCAAACACGGGGTGAGATATACGGATATATCTCAGTAAACCAATGGAGCTAGAGGCTCTCTCCACTCCATGGCTCACTAAAATGTATAAATATGACATCATGTAATATGCAAGCAATACAATATCACCATCCAACTGGAGACAACCCAAGAACATCCACTCATGGATTCATGTTCAAGGACTCCATCATATAACTCCCGAGACAATCCTAGAGCTTCTCCCATGGTTGAGAAAACTCCATGGCAACCCAACCGGAACTCCTCAAGAGACCTATCCGGCGGATGTCCCACGTTTGGCTCATCCTGGAGTCGCTCCCAGAGTCGACCCCATGGCAGTCCAACTGGCACTCCGTCACGAAATGATCCAGCGGATGTCCAAACCCAACACACGTCAACTGGCCAGTGACCAAACAATTTTCACAAAATACAAGCAATATGCATACAAGCACACAATCACACCATGTCATAATCACATCATCCAACCACTACCTTCCACTAGGTGTGGTGGAGCACACTAGGGACTAAACCCAAGTTCCAAGAGTTTACCTCAATACTTAGCAATCCGTTCCAAACGTATGCTCCAATTTAACTTTTCACAATTCCGTCCGTGTGAGGCACCCTACAACAATCATCAAATCCAAATTACACCAAAACTCACTTTTCATGAAAATTTCTCAAATTCCTCTAAGTTAAAAACCTATATTTTTCACCAAAATTTAACATAGCATTTCTAGCTTACAAACATGATTCTAAGGCCTTTTCATCTAATAGTATTTTTCCATTTGAGCTCTCTATCATCACACATCTAAAATCAAAGCTTTGAACACAAATTCATAGATCTATGAAATCAACCATCAAAAGACCACAAATATACTTACAATGTGTTGTATGATCACCACCAAGGCTTCACTAAACCATTTGAAGATCAAAACTCCAAGAAATCTCCAAAAACTCAAGTGGGACGAATTTGAGTTTGCCAAAAACGTGGCCAAAGAGATGGATTCAAGGCTTCTAAGTGTTACCAATGGCTTTGGAAGGTTGTTTACGATAGATTTCAACACCAAAATCAAGCGATTCGTGAAGAAATGAAGAAATGAAGAAAAGATGAAGAAAATGGTGGTTTGGGTGTTTCTCCAGGGAAGGGCGCGCGCGAGAGAAAGAAAAAGAGGAGGAAGAAAGAAGAAAAAGAGGGTGGGGCCAAGTGACTTCGGTCACACGGGTCCCACACGCGATCTAACTTTAACTCCGATAAAAATTCCGATCATAAATTCTTAATCTACATATTTTTCCAGTCCATGACATATTTTTATTTCTACAAAATATTGATAAAAATTTCACACCTATCGGTACACTCGCATCACAGTATTTTAACACTTAAAATCACTATTCATCAATTTTTCCCAAATTTGCCTATTTACTCAATTTTCCGCCCTGATTCCATTTCCAGCATTACTTTTGTCATTTGAAATCTCTAACTCAGTATTTTTGCCTCATATCACACGGTTGGCAAATTACCATTTTGCCCTTTTTGCCCATTTTGGCCATAATTCTTGGATGTTCACTAATCCATCAACTTTCATTTCGCAATATAATATTAAAATACACATTTAAATATTCGAGGTGTTATATTCACCCCACCTTTTTGAAATTTTGTCCGCAAAATTAAATCATACCTGCTCACTAACTCAGGATACAGCCGGAGAATCTCGTCCTCCCGCTCCCAGGTAGCCTCCTCAGGTGTGCGTCCTTCCCACTGAATCTTCAGCATGGGAATCACTTTACTTCTCAATCGCTTTTCACTGCGATCTAATACTGCAATAGGACCAATGGGAGTCTTCAAGTTCTCCCTGATTTCAATATTATCCGGCATCACCACATGTGATTCGTCCGGAACATAACGTCGCAACTGCGACACATGAAAAACATCATGTAAATTAGATAATTGCGGGGGTAAGGCAAGCTGATAGGCCACCAATCCTACTCTTTTCATAATTTGATACGGCCCAATGAACCGTGGACTCAGCTTCCTCACACCCAACGCACGGCCAACACCTGTGACCGGAGATAACCGTACAAAAACATGGTCACCTTCCTCAAATTCCAGCGGTCTATGCTTATTGTCATAGTAGCTTTTCTGTCGATTCTGTGCCTGTTTCAATTTCTCTCTGATCATCTCAATTTGCACCGTTGTTTCCTGCACAAAATCCGGACCAAATCTTTCTTTATCGCCTACCTCAGTCCAACAAGTGGGCGTACGACACCTCCTGCCATACAAAACCTCATATGGTGCCATACCCAGACTGGAATGAAAACTGTTATTATAAGAAAATTCCACCAATGGTAAGTACCTATCCCAGGCATTACCCTGTTCCAGTGTGCAAGCTCTCAGCATATCCTCAAGTGTCTGTATGGTCCTCTCAGTCTGACCATCAGTCTGCGGATGATAAGCAGTGCTCAGTCGAAGCTGAGTGCCAAAAGCCTGCTGCAAGGCTCCCCAAAATCGTGAAGTAAACTTCGGGTCCCGATCACTGACAATGCTAATCGGTATCCCATGGAGTCTAACAATCTCCTTTACATATAACGTAGCCAACTTCTCTGTGGTGTAATCCACCCGCACTGGTAGAAAGTGTGCCGACTTTGTAAGTCGGTCCACAATAACCCAAATAGAATCGTGACCAGCTTGAGTTCGCGGCAATCCCACAACAAAATCCATTGAAATACTCTCCCATTTCCATTCTGGTATATCCAGCGGCTGAAGTAATCCAGCAGGTTTCTGATGCTCTATTTTCACTTTCTGACACACCAAGCACTTAGACACGTACTCGGCAGCATCCCTTTTCATCCCAGGCCACCAGAACTTAACTTTCAAATCTTGGTACATTTTTGTGGCACCTGGGTGGATAGCATATTGACCCTTATGGGCCTCAGTCATAACTTCCTCTGCAAGTTCCTTGGGCACAACAATCCTGCCCTGATATAACAATAGTCCCTGTTCATTAACAGATATGCCACTCTGGCCTTTCAAATACTTTATACTTTCATTTCTGATCTGAGTCTCTTTAATTTTCTCGTGCAGCTCGTTCTCAATTCGAGTTAACTCCATATCACACATTCTTCCTGCAAAGAAATCCGTTATTTTCATGTCACGAAATTGCTCAATCACTTCATTGTCCCACATCATCATATGAGATAAGTTGACAGACTTCCTACTCAATGCATCTGCCACAACATTAGCCTTCCCCGGGTGGTATTTCAGCTCAAAGTCATAATCTTTCAAGAATTCAACCCATCTACGCTGTCTCATATTCAGCTCCTTCTGATCAAACAAATATTTCAAGCTTTTATGGTCGCTGAACACAGCAAATTTCATCCCATACAGAAAATGCCTCCAAATTCTCAAGGCAAACACAATAGCAGCCAATTCTAAGTCATGCGTCGGATAATTTTCTTCATGTGGCCTTAACTGCCTAGACGCGTAAGCAATCACTTTTCCTTCCTGCATCAATACGCTCCCTAAACCTTTCTTAGAAGCGTCACAATATAATACAAACTCACCCTCCGGATCAGGTAGAGTTAACACCGGAGCAGTGGTCAATTTCTCTTTAAGTAGCAGAAAGCAATCCTCACTTTGCTGGGTCCACACAAAAGGAGTATCCTTTCGTGTCAATCGGGTCAACGGTAGAACCATTGCAGAAAATCCCTGTATAAATCGGCGATAATAGCCAGCAAGCCCCAGAAAACTTCTAATCTCAGTCACAGTCTTAGGTCGTTCCCAGTCACTTACCGCTTCAATCTTGCTTGGATCCACTGCAACACCACTTGCAGAAATAACATGGCCCAAAAATTGCACCTCAGATAACCAGAATTCACACTTAGACGGTTTAGCATACAGTTTCTTATCTTTCAACACCTGCAACACAGTCCTCAAATGGTCAATGTGCTCCTCCTTACTCTTAGAATAGATCAAAATGTCGTCAATAAATACAATCACGAACTGATCCAAATACGGTTTAAAGATGCGGTTCATATAGTCCATGAACACCGCAGGGGCATTAGTAAGCCCAAAAGGAATCACTTGATATTCAAAATGTCCATATCTGGATCGGAAAGCTGTTTTAGGTACATCCTCCGGTTAAATCCGAATCTGGTGATATCCGGACCGGAGATCAATCTTCGAAAATACACAGGCACCCCTCAACTGATCTAATAAATCATCAATACGCGGTAATGGGTACCGGTTCTTAATAGTCACTTTATTCAACTGTCGGTAGTCAGTGCACAATCTCATGCTACCATCCTTTTTCTTTACAAATATCACCGGTGCTCCCCACGGAGACACACTCGGCCTAATAAAATTCTTCGCAGACAGTTCTTCAATATGTTTCTTCAACTCAGCCAACTCAAGTGGCGACATCCGGTATGGAGCCAAGGAGATCGGCCCCACACCAGGCAATAGGTCAATCGAGAATTCAATCTCTCTCTCTGGCGGGAATTCCGGTATCTCATCCGGAAATACATCCTCAAACTCATTAACAACTGGAATAGCAGAAATCTCCTCCTTTTTGTCACCTACCAATCCGCCCAACAAGACATAACCCAAATCTCCAGCCTTCAAGGTTTTCACAGTTTGACTTACAGACAAATACAGAGACGGACAAACAGACGGCCTCTCGTGAGATAACAACAACCTCTTCCCGCAGCAATCAATCATTGCGCAGTTCCGAGACAACCAATCCATCCCCAAAATCAAATTGACAGAGGCTAGGGGCAAGATAATTAAATCAATGGTATAACCCCTGCCTAAATAAGTGAACTTCACATCTTCACAAATCCAAGACGATTCACTGACCTCTCCTGTAGCGGTAGTAATACGCATCGGAGGAACCATTCGTGTTACCTTTAAGTCCAACGCCTTAGCCACATAGTCCGCCACAAATGAATGCGTTGCTCCCGAATCAAACAACACAGATAAATCAACATTAGAGAGAAAAATTATACCTTTAACCAAATTCGGAGCCTTTTCAGTACGTTGCGCATTTGTAGTATACACTCGTCCCACAGTAGGAACAGCAGCAATGGGAGTAGCAGTAGTAGTAGCTGCCGGCAAGGCCTGCAGATTCGCAGCCTGCCCCGAAGAAGATGGACAATCCCTAGCAAAGTGGCCACTCCGACCACACTTAAAACATGTCAACGGACCAGCACCACATACACCCTTGTGGTATTTCCCACACATCCCACATTTTGGGATATAATATCTGTCCGCAGCACCACCACCACCAGTATTTCCACCCCTCTTGAACTGACCAGGAGGCTGCCTCACATGCAACCCCCTACCTCTATTATTATTATTGAAACCTCCTCTGTTAGTATTACCAGAAGGACCAGGTGTCCTCTTAACATCTTGCTCTTTTACCTTATCCGATTTTGGATACCTCCCATAAACAGTCTCGACCCTCTTGCATTGGGTCACCAAATCAGCAAAGTTTCTCACCGCCGTATTAGACATCCTCTTAGCAATCTTCTCACTCAGCCCTCTTTGAAATTTAGCTGACAAGAATTCCGGAGTAGGTAGAGTACCTCCATAATTAGCAAACTTGACAAGTTCATTAAATTTTGCCACATAGGCATCCACAGTCATAACTCCCTGTACCAATTTATCAAATTCACCTTGCTTTGCCTCCCGAACATCGCGGGGAAAATATTCTTCATGAAATAATCCTTCGAACAAAGTCCAAGTAAGAACCTCACCATGAATAACAAATGGGCGAGACACATTGTCCCACCACTCCTGGGCATCACCCTCCAGCATATAAACAGAATGCAATAACTTCTGCGGATCTTGGCATCTCATCACCTGGAAAAATCTTGTCCATTCCCCTCAACCAAGCAGTGACCTCCTTTGGGTCCCTTGACCCCAGAAATGCGGGTGGCTTATGTTTCCTAAAAGATATGAGCCTACGCTCATCGTCAGCATTATCAAGCACCTGCCCAGCAGCCCCAGTAGATTGGGCAACAGATGACGGATCAGGAACATAGCTCGGGTCAGTAGTAGTATGATGACTAGCCTCACCAGTGTGGTGACTAGCCCCACTCTCCCCCTGTTGAGGAGTAACAGATGGCGTCGGTGTAGGAGTCACCGTAGCCGTATGTGGAGGTGAATTATCCCTCCTAGGACGACCTCTATCCGCCCTCATCTCAGCCATAAAGGCCTGCATCATATCCTGATTGGTCTTCATCAGGTTTTCAGTCATGTTTCTATTTGCAGCCGTCTCCGCCTGCAGAGCATTCAGGACTGCAGTGACCGGATCCGGTGGCAAAGGACCTGCACCACGTGCCCCACGGCGACCTCGTGCCCTACTCATGATATCTGTACATGTAACACAAAGGAATGAGTTGATCAGACCCACACTGAGGAATCACATATACATTAATCATAAATAGTTCACAGATAGCTATGGCACACAAGATACAACATTCACAAACAATCAGAGTTCCCTAAACAAAACTGCTCTGATACCATAAAATGTAACAGCCCGTTGTACACCGGTATTGTTAACATTGATTATGATATTAAGCGCAGTTACAATCACAGTGATTGGGTTAATTAAATTACGGGCAAATTTTTCTTTTAACATATTTCTTTTCTTACATCAATACAATTTCCGTAATCAATTAAAACCACACTATAATTGTAAATGCAATTTGCGGAAGCATACATTTTTGCTAACATCACTAATCATTGTTTTTATTCAATTCATTTAAACTCACCATCTTACTCTCATCTTTTACCAAGTTGTAGTCCTTTACATTGTCTACGCGTGGTTTCAAACCACGAATCATTTGGAGTTCTACCCATCAAGTTAAGCCCCTTTCTTTTAGTCTAGAAAAACTAGAATTTTCAAAATTTACACTGTGGTAATCGATTACCAGTGGGTGGTAATCGATTACCACCTGTCAAAAATGAGGCAGTAGCCAATTTTCTCAATCCTCTGTTCTGGTAATCGATTACCAACTTTGGGTAATCGATTACCTCACATGGTAATCGATTACCAAAGGCCAGTAATCGATTACCAGTGAAGACAGTAGCCAATTTTTCGTCCCCTGTTGCATGGTAATCGATTACCATGCCTTGGGTAATCGATTACTATGCAGCAAAATGACAGATTACAGCATTTTAAACCCCAAAAAGGGTGTGTAATCCATCCCTAACCCCTTGGTACTCCACATAACACATAATCATGTCCTAATGTAGGCTCTAGGCCCTTCCATCACGCATTTTCCTTGGATTGAACATCATTTACAACATCCTCAAAATAATGGCCATTTACATGCAAATATGGACCATTTTTACAACATTACTCATCAAGACTTCAAGGCTATGAATGTGGCAATGGACAAGTCCCATGCTCACTCAAAATGTACAGTTATCCATGCCATGAATAATAAACCATAAACAAGACTTAGCATATAATCATGAACACTAACAAAAGCATGGAAATAACATCATGCAATATGTTCATGACCTAAGTCTCAAAATACTAATGGTATACTATGTGCACTCCATAACTCCTCCAAAATGTCATGCAATCCCAATGCACCGCATGCCAATCCAATGTCCACTACACGGGCTTCTTGCCCGAAGCTCCTCCCGGCTCATAGTGACCTGAAATGTGGTCCCCCAAACACGGGGTGAGATATACGGATATATCTCAGTAAACCAATGGAGCTAGAGGCTCTCTCCACTCCATGGCTCACTAAAATGTATAAATATGACATCATGTAATATGCAAGCAATACAATATCACCATCCAACTGGAGACAACCCAAGAACATCCACTCATGGATTCATGTTCAAGGACTCCATCATATAACTCCCCGAGACAATCCTAGAGCTTCTCCCATGGTTGAGAAAACTCCATGGCAACCCAACCGGAACTCCTCAAGAGACCTATCCGGCGGATGTCCCACGTTTGGCTCATCCTGGAGTCGCTCCCAGAGTCGACCCCATGGCAGTCCAACTGGCACTCCGTCACGAAATGATCCAGCGGATGTCCAAACCCAACACACGTCAACTGGCCAGTGACCAAACAATTTTCACAAAATACAAGCAATATGCATACAAGCACACAATCACACCATGTCATAATCACATCATCCAACCACTACCTTCCACTAGGTGTGGTGGAGCACACTAGGGATTAAACCCAAGTTCCAAGAGTTTACCTCAATACTTAGCAATCCGTTCCAAACGTATGCTCCAATTTAACTTTTCACAATTCCGTCCGTGTGAGGCACCCTACAACAATCATCAAATCCAAATTACACCAAAACTCACTTTTCATGAAAATTTCTCAAATTCCTCTAAGTTAAAAACCTATATTTTTCACCAAAATTTAACATAGCATTTCTAGCTTACAAACATGATTCTAAGGCCTTTTCATCTAATAGTATTTTTCCATTTGAGCTCTCTATCATCACACATCTAAAATCAAAGCTTTGAACACAAATTCATAGATCTATGAAATCAACCATCAAAAGACCACAAATATACTTACAATGTGTTGTATGATCACCACCAAGGCTTCACTAAACCATTTGAAGATCAAAACTCCAAGAAATCTCCAAAAACTCAAGTGGGTCGAATCTGAGTTTGCCAAAAACGCGGCCAAAGAGATGGATTCAAGGCTTCTAAGTGTTACCAATGGCTTTGGAAGGTTGTTTACGATAGATTTCAACACCAAAATCAAGCGATTCGTGAAGAAATGAAGAAATGAAGAAAAGATGAAGAAAATGGTGGTTTGGGTGTTTCTCCAGGGAAGGGCGCGCGCGAGAGAAAGAAAAAGAGGAGGAAGAAAGAAGAAAAAGAGGGTGGGGCCAAGTGACTTCGGTCACACGGGTCCCACACGCGATCTAACTTTAACTACGATAAAAATTCCGATCATAAATTCTTAATCTACATATTTTTCCAGTCCATGACATATTTTTATTTCTACAAAATATTGATAAAAATTTCACACCTATCGGTACACTCGCATCACAGTATTTTAACACTTAAAATCACTATTCATCAATTTTTCCCAAATTTGCCTATTTACTCAATTTTCCGCCCTGATTCCATTTCCAGCATTACTTTTGTCATTTGAAATCTCTAACTCAGTATTTTTGCCTCATATCACACGGTTGGCAAATTACCATTTTGTCCTTTTTGCCCATTTTGGCCATAATTCTTGGATGTTCACTAATCCATCAACTTTCATTTCGCAATATAATATTAAAATACACATTTAAATATTCGAGGTGTTATATTCACCCCACCTTTTTGAAATTTTGTCCGCAAAATTAAATCATACCTGCTCACTAACTCAGGATACAGCCGGAGAATCTCGTCCTCCCGCTCCCAAGTAGCCTCCTCAGGTGTGCGGCCTTCCCACTGAATCTTCAGCATGGGAATCACTTTACTTCTCAATCGCTTTTCACTGCGATCTAATACTGCAATAGGACCAATGGGAGTCTTCAAGTTCTCCCTGATTTCAATATTATCCGGCATCACCACATGTGATTCGTCCGGAACATAACGTCGCAACTGCGACACATGAAAAACATCATGTAAATTAGATAATTGCGGGGGTAAGGCAAGCTGATAGGCCACCAATCCTACTCTTTTCATAATTTGATACGGCCCAATGAACCGTGGACTCAGCTTCCTCACACCCAACGCACGGCCAACACCTGTGACCGGAGATAACCGTACAAAAACATGGTCACCTTCCTCAAATTCCAGCGGTCTATGCTTATTGTCATAGTAGCTTTTCTGTCGATTCTGTGCCTGTTTCAATTTCTCTCTGATCATCTCAATTTGCACCGTTGTTTCCTGCACAAAATCCGGACCAAATCTTTCTTTATCGCCTACCTCAGTCCAACAAGTGGGCGTACGACACCTCCTGCCATACAAAACCTCATATGGTGCCATACCCAGACTGGAATGAAAACTGTTATTATAAGAAAATTCCACCAATGGTAAGTACCTATCCCAGGCATTACCCTGTTCCAGTGTGCAAGCTCTCAGCATATCCTCAAGTGTCTGTATGGTCATCTCAGTCTGACCATCAGTCTGCGGATGATAAGCAGTGCTCAGTCGAAGCTGAGTGCCAAAAGCCTGCTGCAAAGCTCCCCAAAATCGTGAAGTAAACTTCGGGTCCCGATCACTGACAATGCTAATCGGTATCCCATGGAGTCTAACAATCTCCTTTGCATATAACGTAGCCAACTTCTCTGTGGTGTAATCCACTTGCACTGGTAGAAAGTGTGCCGACTTTGTAAGTCGGTCCACAATAACCCAAATAGAATCGTGACCAGCTTGAGTTCGCGGCAATCCCACAACAAAATCCATTGAAATACTCTCCCATTTCCATTCTGGTATATCCAGCGGCTGAAGTAATCCAGCAGGTTTCTGATGCTCTATTTTCACTTTCTGACACACCAAGCACTTAGACACGTACTCGGCAGCATCCCTTTTCATCCCAGGCCACCAGAACTTAACTTTCAAATCTTGGTACATTTTTGTGGCACCTGGGTGGATAGCATATTGACCCTTATGGGCCTCAGTCATAACTTCCTCTGCAAGTTCCTTGGGCATAACAATCCTACCCTGATATAACAATAGTCCCTGTTCATTAACAGATATGCCACTCTGGCCTTTCAAATACTTTATACTTTCATTTCTGATCTGAGTCTCTTTAATTTTCTCGTGCAGCTCGTTCTCAATTCGAGTTAACTCCATATCACACATTCTTCCTACAAAGAAATCCGTTATTTTCATGTCACGAAATTGCTCAATCACTTCATTGTCCCACATCATCATATGAGATAAGTTGACAGACTTCCTACTCAATGCATCTGCCACAACATTAGCCTTCCCCGGGTGGTATTTCAACTCAAAGTCATAATCTTTCAAGAATTCAACCCATCTACGCTGTCTCATATTCAGCTCCTTCTGATCAAACAAATATTTCAAGCTTTTATGGTCGCTGAACACAGCAAATTTCATCCCATACAGAAAATGCCTCCAAATTCTCAAGGCAAACACAATAGCAGCCAATTCTAAGTCATGCGTCGGATAATTTTCTTCATGTGGCCTTAACTGCCTAGACGCGTAAGCAATCACTTTTCCTTCCTGCATCAATACGCTCCCTAAACCTTTCTTAGAAGCGTCACAATATAATACAAACTCACCCTCCGGATCAGGTAGAGTTAACACCGGAGCAGTGGTCAATTTCTCTTTAAGTAGCAGAAAGCAGTCCTCACATTCCTGGGTCCACACAAAAGGAGTATCCTTTCGTGTCAATCGGGTCAACGGTAGAACCATTGCAGAAAATCCCTGTATAAATCAGCGATAATAGCCAGCAAGCCCCAAAAAACTTCTAATCTCAGTCACAGTCTTAGGTCGTTCCCAGTCACTTACCGCTTCAATCTTGCTTGGATCCACTGCAACACCACTTGCAGAAATAACATGGCCCAAAAATTGCACCTCAGACAACCAGAATTCACACTTAGACGGTTTAGCATACAGTTTCTTATCTTTCAACACCTGCAACACAGTCCTCAAATGGTCAATGTGCTCCTCCTTACTCTTAGAATAGATCAAAATGTCGTCAATAAATACAATCACGAACTGATCCAAATACGGTTTAAAGATGCGGTTCATATAGTCCATGAACACCGCAGGGGCATTAGTAAGCCCAAAAGGAATCACTTGATATTCAAAATGTCCATATCTGGATCGGAAAGCTGTTTTAGGTACATCCTCCGGTTTAATCCGAATCTGGTGATATCCGGACCGGAGATCAATCTTCGAAAATACACAGGCACCCCTCAACTGATCTAATAAATCATCAATACGCGGTAATGGGTACCGGTTCTTAATAGTCACTTTATTCAACTGTCGGTAGTCAGTGCACAATCTCATGCTACCATCCTTTTTCTTTACAAATATCACCGGTGCTCCCCACGGAGACACACTCGGCCTAATAAAATTCTTCGCAGACAGTTCTTCAATATGTTTCTTCAACTCAGCCAACTCAAGTGGCGACATCCGGTATGGAGCCAAGGAGATCGGCCCCACACCAGGCAATAGGTCAATCGAGAATTCAATCTCTCTCTCTGGCGGGAATTCCGGTATCTCATCCGGAAATACATCCTCAAACTCATTAACAACTGGAATAGCAGAAATCTCCTCCTTTTTGTCACCTACCAATCCGCCCAACAAGACATAACCCAAATCTCCAGCCTTCAAGGCTTTCACAGTTTGACTTACAGACAAATACAGAGACGGACAAACAGACGGCCTCTCGTGAGATAACAACAACCTCTTCCCGCAGCAATCAATCATTGCGCAGTTCCGAGACAACCAATCCATCCCCAAAATCAAATTGACAGAGGCCAGGGGCAAGATAATTAAATCAATGGTATAACCACTGCCTAAATAAGTGAACTTCACATCTTCACAAATCCAAGACGATTCACTGACCTCTCCTGTAGCGGTAGTGTAACATCCCGTATAATTAGTAAAATACCTAAGTACTATATGCTATGTGTACATGTGTAGAATTCGGATGTATGGTTTATGTGTAATGGTTTGTGAATTGTTTGATCTTTATTTCTTGGATAAGACTAAGGTAGTTAATTAAATTAAATCATAGGAAGTTACATATGTAGGCATGTGAACTTGATCTTATGAGTAATGTGAGTGTGTGCTAGAAGGCATTAGTGTTTGGATGTGGGCTTGAGTGTGTATAGACTTGTTGCTTTTGGACTTGGGTGTTTGGATCCTTTGTGTGTGTGTGGCCAATGGCCCAAAGATGGCTCTTGGATCAAGCCAATTCAGCCCAAAATTGTAACCATTCTTATTTCCCCTAAGCCTTGCCCATTTAGGGTGTCTTGTGCATCAAGAAACAACCACTTGGCTTAATGTTTTCCCTCTCTTTTATGCGCACAAGTAGATGGATTACACTTAGAAAAATCTGCCTAATTCCTTCATGTTTGACCGCCACCTCACCTTGACCTTTGCACACTTGAGTTCAATTTTTATTGCATGGAAGACACTTGGACCTTGAGCATGATTTTAGGCTGCATACTCCTCCATTTAGGCGCACATGGAGGGGCTTTGGGTGCAGATTTTTCTTATGACACAAACTGCCTAACTTGTTGACTTGGTGAACCACTTACACCCTCCATCATGACACTGTTTTGTGCAGATTTTTGGCAAGCCTTTTGCAGCCCATCATGAGCCAAAATCTGCCTTGCTTTCACATGCATCATAAGAGGATTTTTGCTGCATTTTCATCATTTTGTGCAGCTCCAAAATCTGAATTTGGGCTGTCACAAAACTGCACCCATGATGCACCTTTCCCCTCCTCATCATTGCGCACCAAGGCTGCCCAAGTGCAGATTTTTGGGCTGCCACATGGTTAGTTTCCTTGTTGACTTAGCTAAGCTCTTACATGTGCACATGACACTTCCTTTCCACTCCATTTTTGCGCATACCTTGGTCAATGATGCAGAAAATTTTCTGACTTAAGGACAGTCCCAAATCTGATCAAATCACACCTCCATCCTTGCATGTAAATAGAGTAAGCTAGAAGCAAACCTTGCTTGTTTCAGCCTTTTATGCAGCCCCATCATCTCATAGAAATCTGAATATTTCATGATAGTTAATCATAGCATTGTTCCCCTCACTTTCACTATATATGTGCGCATGGAGAGGGGGCTGCCTTCATGTGCAAGTGCAGCCAACTCCTCTCCAACTCCTCTTCTCCTCACTCCCTCACTCCCATAACCGAACCTACAAGCCTCCTTGGAGCTAGAAGACTTTGCTTAAGACAACTCCTCCCTTCCCTCACCTCAACCATACACCAAGCTAGTGCCAACCTAGTTCCTCACCTTGTTGCGCATTGGACCTCTTAGGAAGTGTGGACTTGTGTGTATCGAAGCTAGAAGGTGGTGTGATCCTTGACTTTGAAGGGTGTGCTACAAGAGGTAGGCCTTGAACTTGAACTCTTTCTTAGTGTAGCCATGTATGTATGCTCCAATGACTCCTTGTATATGTGTTGCTTTAGATCCTTGCTTGAGCATGATTAAAGTATAAGTATGGAGCCATTTATGATGATTCGTATGCATGAGTTGTAGAGTAAAAGTCTCATGATCATGCTTAAAATGATATGCCACTGTTTTGTATAATTAGGCCACTGTTTTAAAGAAGAAATGTGCCACTGTTTCGGTTCGATGTGCCACTGTTTTGGAGATGTAATGCCACTGTTTCGGTCCCTCAAAATCACAATTTTAAGCCACTGTTTCTGCACATTTTATGCCACTGTTTCTGCACATTTTAAGCCACTGTTTCTGCACATTTTATGCCACTGTTTCTGCACTTAAAAGCCACTGTTTCTGCACATTTTATGCCACTGTTTCTGCACTTAAAAGCCACTGTTTCTGCACATTACATGCCACTGTTTCTGCACATATATGTCACTGTTTTAGTGCTCCTTAAGCCACTGTTTTAGCCTTGAAATGCCACTGTTTCCATGCTTAAAATGCCACTGTTTTAGTCATGAAATGCCACTGTTTCCATGCTTAAAATGCCACTGTTTTTATGCATAAAAGGCCACTGTTTTAAGTCATCATATGCCACTGTTTTATGCATAATGTACCACTGTTTAAGCCATTCCATGCCACTGTTTTATACATAAAAATGCCACTGTTTTACTCCTCAAAGGCCACTGTTTGTATGCATAAAATGCCACTGTTTTAGTCCTTCTATGCCACTGTTTGTATGTATAAAATGCCACTGTTTTGGAAGTTCGAAGTGCCACTGTTTCTGTTTTAAAAATGCCACTGTTTCTGTTTTAAAAACGCCACTGTTTCTGTTTTGAAAACGTTTAAAACGTCACTGTTTTGGCTGCTGTAAACACTGCCGTATGCTCACTGTTTTGCTGCTGTATGCTCACTGTTTTGCTGCTGTATGTCCACTGTTTTGGCTGCTGTAAACACTGCTGTATGCTCACTGTTTTGCTGCTGTATGCTCACTGTTTTGCTGCTGTATGCTCACTGTTTTGCTGCTGTAAATGCTCACTGTTTTGCTGCTGTAAACACTGCTGTATGCTCTCTGTTCTGCTGTAAATAGCCACTGTAAATGATTAGTTTTAATTGATTTAGGTGCGCCTAAGAAGTGAGAATATTTCGCTGCCGTTGGTAATATTTAAGGAAAGCTAAGGTAAGTGTCAGGCGATGATGCCTAATGTGACTATTGACTACTGGTATAGAATTATAACATGATGCTCCATATGCCGTAAAAATATTATGTTCCATTATAATGAAAGGAAACTGCCAAAAATGTGCCGTGATGGCTATGTGACTATGAGGTAAAGACGTTATGTGGCAGCATAACGCATATGAAAGGTATATAAGCATGCATCTTACATTATACCGCATTTTTACGCTTTGTGTGTGAAAGCATAGCATGTCATGCATGTAACAAGATCATATAGGCCTTGTTTTAGAATAGTTATGTACAGGACCATGTGTTTGAGCAAGCATCATATAGGCATCCCCAAGGTACCGGGGTATGGGACACTTGGCATCAGTCCGCATAGGCCCACAGATGGAATCCACATGGAGCTCAGGTGCCAAGGGATATTTGATTCCACTGTGAAGTGCGCGCACGACGGTGCTAAAAGCGCAAAGGAAAGGCGTTATATACGCAATATATGAATATGATTAAATGAAAAGGAACAAGTATATGTTGAAGTGACTGTTTATGATTTTGTGCCTAGTTAATACTGTTATATTACTGGTTTTATTGCCACACTACTGGGATTATTCTCACCCCTTCGGGGCTGCTATTTTCCTAAATGGCAGGAGGACATAAAAGCACTTGAAGACATGATGTTTGCTGTTGATTGCTGATGCGTGGATTACCATTGTTGCTGTTTGTTTAAACTGGATAACTGTAATGATTAATGTTTTGGTACTTTTGGATGACTGTAGTCTTCATCATGTTTATGTTAGCTTGAACTTTTACGAACAGCAGCTATTTTGGAAAACCTTTATGAAAAGAATTTAAGTGTTGAAAATTTTTATACGGATTTGTATACTGCTTTGTTAGCTCATGTGACGTTAACGACTCTAATTCCGCTTAGCAAACGACTCTCTTGGATGCATACAAGGGAGGGCGTTACAGGTAGTAATACGCATCGGAGGAACCATTCGTGTTACCTTTAAGTCCAACGCCTTAGCCACATAGTCCGCCACAAATGAATGCGTTGCTCCCGAATCAAACAACACAGATAAATCAACATTAGAGAGAAAAATTATACCTTTAACCAAATTCGGAGCCTTTTCAGTACGTTGCGCATTTGTAGTATACACTCGTCCCACAGTAGGAACAGCAGCAATGGGAGTAGCAGTAGTAGTAGCTGCCGGCAAGGCCTGCAGATTCGCAGCCTGCCCCGAAGAAGATGGACAATCCCTAGCAAAGTGGCCACTCCGACCACACTTAAAACATGTCAACGGACCAGCACCACATACACCCTTGTGGTATTTCCCACACATCCCACATTTTGGGATATAATATCTGTCCGCAGCACCACCACCACCAGTATTTCCACCCCTCTTGAACTGACCAGGAGGCTGCCTCACATGCAACCCCCTACCTCTATTATTATTATTGAAACCTCCTCTGTTAGTATTACCAGTAGGACCAGGTGTCCTCTTAACATCTTGCTCTTTTACCTTATCCGATTTTGGATACCTCCCATAAACAGTCTCGACCCTCTTGCATTGGGTCACCAAATCAGCAAAGTTTCTCACCGCCGTATTAGACATCCTCTTAGCAATCTTCTCACTCAGCCCTCTTTGAAATTTAGCTGACAAGAATTCCGGAGTAGGTAGAGTACCTCCATAATTAGCAAACTTGACAAGTTCATTAAATTTTGCCACATAGGCATCCACAGTCATAACTCCCTGTACCAATTTATCAAATTCACCTTGCTTTGCCTCCCGAACATCGCGGGGAAAATATTCTTCATGAAATAATCCTTCGAACAAAGTCCAAGTAAGAACCTCACCATGAATAACAAATGGGCGAGACACATTGTCCCACCACTCCTGGGCATCACCCTCCAGCATATAAACAGAATACAATAACTTCTGCGGATCTTGGCATCTCATCACCTGGAAAAATCTTGTCCATTCCCCTCAACCAAGCAGTGACCTCCTTTGGGTCCCTTGACCCCAGAAATGCGGGTGGCTTATGTTTCCTAAAAGATATGAGCCTACGCTCATCGTCAGCATTATCAAGCACCTGCCCAGCAGCCCCAGTAGATTGGGCAACAGATGACGGATCAGGAACATAGCTCGGGTCAGTAGTAGTATGATGACTAGCCTCACCAGTGTGGTGACTAGCCCCACTCTCCCCCTGTTGAGGAGTAACAGATGGCGTCGGTGTAGGAGTCACCGTAGCCGTATGTGGAGGTGAATTATCCCTCCTAGGACGACCTCTATCCGCCCTCATCTCAGCCATAAAGGCCTGCATCATATCCTGATTGGTCTTCATCAGGTTTTCAGTCATGTTTCTATTTGCAGCCGTCTCCGCCTGCAGAGCATTCAGGACTGCAGTGACCGGATCCGGTGGCAAAGGACCTGCACCACGTGCCCCACGGCGACCTCGTGCCCTACTCATGATATCTGTACATGTAACACAAAGGAATGAGTTGATCAGACCCACACTGAGGAATCACATATACATTAATCATAAATAGTTCACAGATAGCTATGGCACACAAGATACAACATTCACAAACAATCAGAGTTCCCTAAACAAAACTGCTCTGATACCATAAAATGTAACAGCCCGTTGTACACCGATATTGTTAACATTGATTATGATATTAAGCGCAGTTACAATCACAGTGATTGGGTTAATTAAATTACGGGCAAATTTTTCTTTTAACATATTTCTTTTCTTACATCAATACAATTTCCGTAATCAATTAAAACCACACTATAATTGTAAATGCAATTTGCGGAAGCATACATTTTTGCTAACATCACTAATCATTGTTTTTATTCAATTCATTTAAACTCACCATCTTACTCTCATCTTTTACCAAGTTGTAGTCCTTTACATTGTCTACGCGTGGTTTCAAACCACGAATCATTTGGAGTTCTACCCATCAAGTTAAGCCCCTTTCTTTTAGTCTAGAAAAACCAGAATTTTCAAAATTTACACTGTGGTAATCGATTACCAGTGGGTGGTAATCGATTACCACCTGTCAAAAATGAGGCAGTAGCCAATTTTCTCAATCCTCTGTTCTGGTAATCGATTACCAACTTTGGGTAATCGATTACCTCACATGGTAATCGATTACCAAAGGCCAGTAATCGATTACCAGTGAAGACAATAGCCAATTTTTCGTCCCCTGTTGCATGGTAATCGATTACCATGCCTTTGGTAATCGATTACTATGCAGCAAAATGACAGATTACAGCATTTTAAACCCCAAAAAGGGTGTGTAATCCATCCCTAACCCCTTGGTACTCCACATAACACATAATCATGTCCTAATGTAGGCTCTAGGCCCTTCCATCACACATTTTCCTTGGATTAAACATCATTTACAACATCCTCAAAATAATGGCCATTTACATGCAAATATGGACCATTTTTACAACATTACTCATCAAGACTTCAAGGCTATGAATGTGGCAATGGACAAGTCCCATGCTCACTCAAAATGTACAGTTATCCATGCCATGAATAATAAACCATAAACAAGACTTAGCATATAATCATGAACACTAACAAAAGCATGGAAATAACATCATGCAATATGTTCATGACCTAAGTCTCAAAATACTAATGGTATACTATGTGCACTCCATAACTCCTCCAAAATGTCATGCAATCCCAATGCACCGCATGCCAATCCAATGTCCACTACACGGGCTTCTTGCCCGAAGCTCCTCCCGGCTCATAGTGACCTGAAATGTGGTCCCCCAAACACGGGGTGAGATATACGGATATATCTCAGTAAACCAATGGAGCTAGAGGCTCTCTCCACTCCATGGCTCACTAAAATGTATAAATATGACATCATGTAATATGCAAGCAATACAATATCACCATCCAACTGGAGACAACCCAAGAACATCCACTCATGGATTCATGTTCAAGGACTCCATCATATAACTCCCGAGACAATCCTAGAGCTTCTCCCATGGTTGAGAAAACTCCATGGCAACCCAACCGGAACTCCTCAAGAGACCTATCTGGCGGATGTCCCACGTTTGGCTCATCCTGGAGTCGCTCCCAGAGTCGACCCCATGGCAGTCCAACTGGCACTCCGTCACGAAATGATCCAGCGGATGTCCAAACCCAACACACGTCAACTGGCCAGTGACCAAACAATTTTCACAAAATACAAGCACACAATCACACCATGTCATAACCACATCATCCAACCACTACCTTCCACTAGGTGTGGTGGAGCACACTAGGGATTAAACCCAAGTTCCAAGAGTTTACCTCAATACTTAGCAATCCGTTCCAAACGTATGCTCCAATTTAACTTTTCACAATTCCGTCCGTGTGAGGCACCCTACAACAATCATCAAATCCAAATTACACCAAAACTCACTTTTCATGAAAATTTCTCAAATTCCTCTAAGTTAAAAACCTATATTTTTCACCAAAATTTAACATAGCATTTCTAGCTTACAAACATGATTCTAAGGCCTTTTCATCTAATAGCATTTTTCCATTTGAGCTCTCTATCATCACACATCTAAAATCAAAGCTTTGAACACAAATTCATAGATCTATGAAATCAACCATCAAAAGACCACAAATATACTTACAATGTGTTGTATGATCACCACCAAGGCTTCACTAAACCATTTGAAGATCAAAACTCCAAGAAATCTCCAAAAACTCAAGTGGGTCGAATATGAGTTTGCTCAAAACGCGGCCAAAGAGATGGATTCAAGGCTTCTAAGTGTCACCAATGGCTTTGGAAGGTTGTTTACGATAGATTTCAACACCAAAATCAAGCGATTCGTGAAGAAATGAAGAAATGAAGAAAAGATGAAGAAAATGGTGGTTTGGGTGTTTCTCCAGGGAAGGGCGCGCGCGAGAGAAAGAAAAAGAGGAGGAAGAAAGAAGAAAAATAGGGTGGGGCCAAGTGACTTCGGTCACACGGGTCCCACACGCGATCTAACTTTAACTCCGATAAAAATTCCGATCATAAATTCTTAATCTACATATTTTTCCAGTCCATGACATATTTTTATTTCTACAAAATATTGATAAAAATTTCACACCTATCGGTACACTCGCATCACAGTATTTTAACACTTAAAATCACTATTCATCAATTTTTCCCAAATTTGCCTATTTACTCAATTTTCCGCCCTGATTCCATTTCCAGCATTACTTTTGTCATTTGAAATCTCTAACTCAGTATTTTTGCCTCATATCACACGGTTGGAAAATTACCATTTTGCCCTTTTGCCCATTTTGGCCATAATTCTTGGATTTTCACTAATCCATCAACTTTCATTTCGCAATATAATATTAAAATACACATTTAAATATTCGAGGTGTTATAGGGTGCAAGTGGCGTCTTGCACTACGTGTGGGCAATAGACGTATTCCTGCATTTCTCTAATCAGTAGAACAGTATTGACACACATAACATGATTATCTACTGCGTTGCACTATTTTGGAACTTATATTGTTAAATTGTTTTAGAACTTATATTGCACATGTAAGTGAGCTTGGGGTGGAAGATCCTTGAGGACCCCTTGTCTTACTGAGATTTCTACATAGAGATCTCACCCCACGTTTGGGGCACTATTTCAGGTTCAAGTAATGCTGGGGTTGATACCTCTAGCGGTAGGAGGCAGGAGCTGAGTTAGATGATTGTTGTTATGATTATATGCTTGGATGCTGGATCATGTTTATTGTGTTATGCTTTTAGCTTCACTTTATGGATTACTTTGTTGAGACTCTGTTGGCTATCTTGTCTATTTGGTGAGCATGGGGAATGTCCAAGCCACGTTGACTTGACTATGTCTTAGTTTGGACTTGAGTTGTAATAATGTATCAGGATATTATCCGGGCTACGTGTTGTAGTTCCATGACTTAGATACTCACACTTTTACTTTATATATTGAGGTATTTTAGTTAGTTGTCTTTGCGATTTACATACAGGCAATGTTTTTATGAAAATGATTAAGTAATCAACTTGGCTTAGTATAATGACGTCACAATTGAATGAAAGTAAAAAGTTATTCTGCATTTTAATTAAGTGTGGCTTAATACGATGACATGTTAACAAATCGGGTATACACGGGGTGTTACACTATTACTCTGCCCATTGGTAGAGACGTAGAGTCATCTTTGCCATACACACACTCCCCTCTTTATGCACACCATGGGAAGCCTCATAGTGGTTTGGTCTCTACCATTACCACTATGAGCACCCCTTATACCAACATACTTCACCCTCCACGGGACACATCTTATGTACCCCCGCGGTACAATAGGTTATAGTTAAGGAACATGACCTGTAAGAACCCGCACAGCTAATTAAGGTAATTAATGATTTAATTGTGATAATTAGGAAATAATTTCATAATTGACCCTTATAATTATTATGAGACTCTAATAATTATAGTAATTGGGTAATAATGCTGAAAGTCATTTTTCGGGTGAAAAACACAGATACCGGTTCTGCTACCCGGTATAAATGCGTACCGGTGAAGTATCCCAGAAAATTATAATAAGTGCATGATAATTACTAGAATAATATGTAGGACTTGTAAAACGAGTTTCAAGTCAGAATAATGAGATCTGATGCTAGAACTGATACTGGCTATGGAAATGCGCGTACCGGAAAGGTGCTCCGAAAAATAAAATAAAAATATGAAAAATCTTAGAAAAATGAGTAGGTTAAGATTCCAAAGTTTGGGATTAAGATCTTTTGCGTAGCTATTAATGCTAATACTGCGCGTTAAGTGGCCATGTGGCCTATATATACTCACACTAAGGGCACAAAACCTAGAACCCTTATTTTCCTACGTGACTTTTGCTGTAGCTTGAGCCTCCCATGCTACCACCCCTTCCTTGCTTGGGAAATCACCATTTTGATCACTTTTCTCCATAGCTTTTCACTAAATCTCTTGGTATGAGTGGGCTTTGGACTTGTGAGTGTGAAAGAAGTATATTTCTGGGTTGAGTGGGCTGTCTTGGTGGGTTCATGTTGCTGTTTTAGAGGTGGTTTGGGTGAGAGCATTTGGTGGTGACCTTGGAGCTTCAAAGAGTCACTTTTTGGTGCAAAGAACTCATCTTTGTATGCCATTTTCGTGCTCTTTGGTTGGCTGAACTGTGAGGGTTCATTGGTGAGCTCAAAGAGCACACCTTGCTCTGTTTTGAGCTTTTGTAAGTGATACCAACCTTTTTTAAGAGCTTTTGTAAGGGTGGGTAAGGTTAAACACACCTAGAAATGCATGTTTAAGTGTCTATAATCGGTTAAAGTTGGATCCTTTAGAATGGATATTCACGAAAATGCAGAATTGCATTCTGTCATGAAATATCCGGATATTTGTCAAACAGATATGCGAATATGGATATCCGGATATGGGGATTTGGATATCCGGATATTGAATATCCGGATATGGTCAGTGTGATATTCGGATATTGCATATCCGGATATTGCATATCTGGATATTGCATATCTGGATATTCCCCCGAGTAATATCCGGATATTCTGGGATTTCGAAGAACAGTAGCTGTGCTGTGTGTACAGTAGGTTATTGGGGGTTTGTGGACCCTAGATTAAGGAAGTTGGACTTCTGTAATTAATGAACTAAGTCAGAATCATGTGATTAAGGGCTTATGGCTTTGTTGGAAGCCTTAAGACGTAAAATGTAACACCCTGTTGTTAACCGGTGTGTTATCACCAAATATGATATTAAGCGCAGTTACAATCACAGCGTTTCGTTTATAAAATACGAGTAAACTTTTTTCTTTTTAACATCTTTTACAACATTTAAAAGAACTGTGATCATAACTCAAAACTTATTGTGGAATTATTAAATACACAGCTTAATACCAAACAACTTACATTTAAAGATGCCAAGTGGCTCCCATAAACCAACAAGGCTGAATACTTATTTTGTTCAGATTCAATACTAGTGTATTCACTATTTTCTTATTACCCAATTCCTTTATAACTTCTCTTTTGACTCTTGCCTCTTACTATGTTATAGCTCTCTTCGTTAGCTATGTGTGGTTTCAAACCGCGCTCAATTTGGAGCTCTGTAGCTCAAGTTATGCCAATTTTACTAAATCATTTTTTTTTCGCACGGCAAGGCGCTTAAGTGCGCTCCAGGGCGCTTAAGCGCCCACAGGCAGAAGAAAATGCGGTTTTTAGGCCACCAAGGGCGCTTAAGCGCGCTCCAGGGCGCTTAAGCCCCCAACGGCAGAGGGCTTTTCCCCCTCACAGGTGCATCAGGGCGCTTAAGCCCCCTCAATCAACTTCCTGCACTTGTGCA
This sequence comes from Gastrolobium villosum, assembly GCA_032173675.1. Classification (NCBI taxonomy): domain Eukaryota; kingdom Viridiplantae; phylum Streptophyta; class Magnoliopsida; order Fabales; family Fabaceae; genus Gastrolobium; species Gastrolobium villosum. The sequence goes on along the minus strand of JAVKPL010006620.1, from coordinate 1,717 downwards.
GGGCCACTCCAGGGGCTGAGTTCCCAACCTTCTACCGCCCCATTTCTAACTCCGATTAACCCCAAATTTTGACACAACATAGAGGGTAACTCCACCTTCAAAATGGTGTAAGGCCCAATCCTATTGGACCATAGTAGGGACATCTATACCTCCCAAAGTTCACTAAAGATATGCTAATTTTCCCAAAAATTGGCCAGTGTTCCCTTTGTTTTTACAAAAATCCCCAATCTTGCTAATACCACCTAAACACATATAGGCATATAAAATCTCATGGGTGGCACACACAAGGACCAACAACGCCTTGGGGCACTTACAACCCATCACAGTCCATTTACATGTACAATATTCATTATGTTTCAATCACCAAAGTTCCATTTCATGCTTTTATTGACCATACATATAATCAACTCATAAATTAGGCCTAAAGCCCTTCAATTTACATTTACATGCTTCCATTGCATCATAGGTGGCTATGGACAAATCTCATGCTCACATAGAATATACATATACATCAAAGTAGAGTTATACATAACAAATGCATGGCATTTTCAACATGCACAAGTTCATGACCTCAATTCAAAACATAACATCCTATGCTAAATGTCTCCAATTGAATCCTCTAACATGCGATGCCTTCCATATGCACCTCATGCTCCACTCCTCCTGGCTCAACCTATCCTGAAATGATGCCCCAAAATGCGGGGTGAGATATACACATATATCTCAGTAAACCAAGGGTACTAGAGGATCACTCCACCCCATGGCTCACTCAATGTGCAACATATAACAAGGTATGACATGCATGACATACAATATCACAACAACTGGGCATAATCCAAGAACATTCACAGCTGGATTACGTTCAAGGACCCCATCGTATAACTCCCGGGATCTTCCTGGTGCCTCTCCCATGGTTGAGATGACTCCATGACAAAACCCAACTAGAACTCCTCATGAGCCCTATCCAGTGGAAGTCCCACATTTGGATCATCCTGGTACCGCTCCCAGAGTCGGCCCCAAGGAAAAACCCGACCGGAATCCCCAGCGGAATATCCAGCGGAAGTCCAATGTTTGGATCATCCTGGTACTGCTCCCAGAGTCGGTCCCACGGCAAAACCCGACTGGAATCCCTAGCGGAATTATCCAGCGGAAGTCCAAACCAACACACATCTACTGGCCAGAGATCAAACAATTTACACACAACATGCTCCAAGCATGTCACACAATCAAGCAATAATGCATGAACATACATATTCATACAATGTTCAACAACCCAAATTCAAACCACAACCCTCCACTAGGCATGGTGGAGCACACAAGGGACTAAACCCGAGTTCCAAAGGTTTACCTCAACTCCGAGCCAATGCTCCATACGTAAGCTCCAAGCTTAATCCGCTTCCATAGCGTCCAAGAGAGGCAACCTATATGATCAACAACATGATCATCAATCAATTTCCATGCCAACCACTCATTTACACAATTCATCATCAATTAGATTCACTTAGGCCCAATGGCACACAACCAATAATTATAAACAATGTCTCACCTCATATTTCTCTAAAACTGCACCATGGATCGAATTTCACAAGAGAACACACCACAAGGTTCTCAATCTAATTCACACTTACACTCATCATATAATCATATTATGCACTCATACAATTACTTATCAATCCATTTCTTACACAATTCAATTTTCACAAATCTTAGACATCAT